>JAMQGT020009847.1:0-19115 GCA_024447675.2 Pterophyllum scalare
TTTAGTTAACTAAAATGAAACCAGAATGGTGGTGGCACTATTACCTCACAGCAAGACGGTCCGGGGTCCAAAATCCACCTGGCCTGTTCTGAGGGTCTATCCCAGGGTGCTCGATGAGAGAGTATGTCCGTTAGTCAAACCACAGATCCAAGAGGAATAATACGGTTTTTGTCCTAGTTGCAGAATGCTGAACCAGCTCTTCATCCTCTTGAGGATACTTGATTGTGTGTGGGAGTTTGCCCGTCCAGTCTACATGTGTTTTGTGGACTTAGATAAAGCATTCAACCACATCACCCGGATTATTCTGTAGGAGATGCTGTGGGAGTCTGAGGTGTCTGGCCTGTTGTTACAGACCATTCAGTTCCTGTACAACTGCAGTGAGAGCTTGGTCCTCATTGCCGGCAACAAGTCAGACTTGTTTCCTGTGTTGGACTCTGCCAGGGCTGCCCATTGTTACCAATTCTGTTCATAACTTTCATGGACAGAATTTCTAGGTGTAGCCAAGTGGCAGAAGGCTTCCACCTTGATGGTTTCAGCTATCTCTCCCCGGGTCAGGGATGAGTTGTGCCCCAAGTGGAGGAGTTTAAGTGTCTCGGGATCTTGTTCACGAGTGAGGGAAGAGGGGAGTGGGAGATTGACAGACAGACTGGGGCTGCAGCTGCAATGATGTAGTGATCTGGACTGGTAAAGAGAGCTGAGCATAAACGCAAAGCTGTCGGTTTACTGGTCAATCTTCATCACAAGCTTTGGGTAGTGACTGAAAGAACGAGATCACAGATACAAGTGGTGAAAATGAGCTTCCTCCAAAGGGTAGCTGGTTCCTTACAGATAGGGAGGGGCTCATTTGAGAGGGGCTCAGAGAAGGGCCATTGCTCCTCCACACTGAAAGGTGCCACTTGAGGTGGTTCAGGCATCTGCCTTGGATGCCTACTGGGTGCATCTTGGGTGAGGTTTTACAGGCATGTCCTACTGAGAGGAGGTCCCAGGGCAGAGCCAGGACAAGCTAGAGAGATTGTATCTCTTGGCTGACCTGAGAATGCCTTGGTGTTTCCCCACATAAGCGGAGGAGTTGTTTGGGGAGAGGGTGGTCTGGGTTCCGATGCTTTACATGGCATTTGGTGATGTAAGGCTTGGATGCAGCCATGGAAACCCATTCCATGAAGCTCTCTATGCACTGTTCTTGAGCTAATCTGAAGGCCACATGAAGTTTGGAGGGCTGTAGTGATTGACTCTGGAGAAAGTTGGTGACCTCTATGCACCTCAGCATCCACTGACCCCACTCTGTGAATTTTTTTTGGTGGCCTACCACTTTGTGGCTGAGCTGCTATCATTTCAAATCACTTCCACCTTGTTATAATCCTACTAACAGCTGACTGTGGAATATTTAGTAATGAGAAAATTTAACAACTGGACTTGTTACACAGGTGGCATCCTATCGTGGTACCACGCTGGAATTCACTGAGCTCCTGAGAGCGATCCAATCTTTCACTAATGTTTGTAGAAGCAGACTGCATGCCTAGGTGCTTAGTTTATACACCTGTGGCCATGGAAGTGATTGAAACACATGAATTCAATAATTTGGATGGATGAGTGAATACTTTAGGCAATATGGTGTATGTTATCTTCCTTTACCTTTTACTGCTGATGTCATAGCAGTGTGTGCATGTGTTATGTTTGTGTGCGTGCTTATGTTTGTGATCAGGGAACAGGGGTGAGCACAGATTGCAGAGCATCAACATGTATCTTCACTCTGACTCATCCCCATATATCACTCAAACACACCCTCATGTCTTGGCATAATTTCTTCTGTGTTTGCTTGTTTTCCTTTCCATCAGCCTGGCAGCAGAAGGTATCAAGGAGGGGGAGTGGTTTTGGCAAAGAAAAAAAAGATGCATCACTGACGGGCTCACATGGTGAAAAAGTGAGGTAAATGGTCAGCATGAAAAATTAACCTGTTCAGATATTTTTCTAAAGATGGTTCACTTTGTCTCTGGATTTTAAAGTCTGCTATTTTTCCCAAGACATGTAACACCAGATCAAATCTGCCACTTTTGTTAATTATATGAGTAACTATTTTGTCTACAAACTGCTTCCCAGAGTTCTCTCCCTTTTGTCAGATCTGACCAAAAGTAAAAACAAAAACCAAACAGATAGATGTTAATTTTATTTTCATAATAGAGGACAGCAACTCAGATTTTTGATTTCTGTCTGTAGAATATTCGATGAACGGTGCCAGATATGTTTTTAAACATTTTTCTTTTAAATGTGTAACAGCATCACAGTTCAACAAAAAAAATTCAGTGTCATTTGACTGTCAGTACGATTACAGAAAAAAAAAATCCAACCAAATGTTTTGAACATGCACAAACAACCCATTACAAGATTGCTTTCTTTAAAATGGCAAGATAAGACATTGACCTTCGCAGAGGATGTTCTGTCCAAGCCTCATTTCAATTAATGCTCTTTGGAACAACACTTAGTTTCTGTGAGTTTCTCTCTAACAGACCATTGACAAGCTGTAGAAAATACAGTCTCAGTCAGATTTCATAGTACTATCAGCCCACTTTCACTCAGTAGTCTCCTGAAGGCCCAGACGAGTAGATACACTGGCAGTGAATTAAGTGGAGATCTACTTTTGTGCCAAAAGGGAGGAGGAAGAGACATGCCGTCATTGAGTACTGTCAGCCACACTTGTCTCTCACTGGTGAGTCAAGGTTTTCCAGTGATTCACGTCTATGCAGAAGCTGAACGACAGGCTCAAAGTGTAGTCACTCTCCTCCTTTTTCTCACCACCTATATCCTCCTCTTCCTATTATTTCACTCCTCCTCTCCATTCATCTCTTTGTCCACGTTCCCTTTCCTTCCTGTCTGCTAATTGTTGTTGCACCACACCATTTATTTCTCCCCTGAGCTTGCAGTAGATCTCCCCAGGCCACCAATTTCCAGCAGCATCTCGAGGCTCCTGTTGGGAGACCTCCAGGACGTTCAAAAAAAACCTGAACACACCCAGTTGTACCTGCAGGCCGGTGCAGCCCGACAGGGGATTTCACCGTGCTGATGACGGGGCATACTCTTCCTTCCTGAACCCATATAAATCTGTCGGTGGGCTCTGTCCCATAGTCTAATATTAAAGCTGTTTTCCATTACATGCTGCTCAGCAGGGGAGGGAAAGCTGTTGTTGACTAGCATGAGCTGGTGTGGCTGGAAGGATGAGTTATGGTTAGAATCCACTTGCTGATCTCTTAGTTTGCAGTAATCTGACTGAAGTGTTGAACTGGAAGTTACAGCATAAGAAGCTTTTTTTTTCAAGACGCACTGCATGCAATTTTCATTATCACTATTCATGCTTGATTTGTATGTGCTTATAGCAATAACATAAAATATAGTTGTTTTCAACTCGTGTTATTCTGGTGCTGTGTGCAAATAACACAGTTCTCTCCTCCAAGAAAAGTGGCAAGAATGGGCTTGTAAGGACGTTTCTCAACTGAGTGAAGGACCTCTGTCATCTCACACTTAGAATGGCAGAGGATACCAGCCTTAGGCTATAATCAAACACACTCCCACAGGCATGCATGCACACACTGATGCACACACATCATGCAAGCTTTGTGTTAAGTGCAGTGTTGGAGTCCTGAGAACCATGTGTATTTCCTGTTTTGTTATGAAAGGAACCATAAAAAGAATCGTATCATTTTAACATTTAATTTTCAAATGTAGAAAAAGAAAAGGTAAAACAATGCCTTTATGACAAAAATAAACAGGACTTTTTCAGTTCAGAGAATAAATACATTAACATGTGTCACACTTTGGCACCAGATATTAGTCAAGCACTTTGTACTACTTGAAAGATAGCACACTCTATGGACAGTTACATAGCACAGTTTTTCATGCTCGCCTGTGTGTTTGGATTGGACAACTCATCCATTTTATTAGCTTACATTTAATAATGCAACATAATGTCCAATAATTCATTCTTTGTAGAAGGCCAAAAAGGCAACAATTTAACACAGCAAAATATAATTATGTGAATTATCTACTACAGATGGTAAAACGTCCTTTAGAATTAACATTTTAAAATGTAAGATCAAAATACTTTACCTAATATATATACACATGCACACATATAACATTCTGCAGTCTAGATTGCCATTGCTCCCTTTTTATGTGTGTTCAGTTTGCAGTATCTATTCTACAATAACAGTGTTCCTGTAATGTTCAATGACAGCAACAGTAACAGCACAAGGCTTTCCATCAGTTACTCCCTGTGACCATTCAAAAGTCAGTCAGGGTTCTTTAGTCTTCGGGGCTCACAGTGCTCAATGCAGCATATTACAGTATATCAGAGCACAGGGGGAAGCTGTTCTTTGGCTCCTGCAGATAGCTCACCTGCCATGGAAGCCCCAGAGTAGTAGATGGCTCTGCAAAAGTATCCATGTGTCCCTGAGTGCAGGAGACCCACATCCCTGGCTGGAATCCCAACCCCTCACCTACCTGAGGGTATCTCAGAGGGCTGGGTGGATGATCGTGGGGGGTGCCACAGTGTCCATGTGAGGCATAAAATTGTCCCTCATTGGGATAACAAGGGTAGTGGGGTGATGGGGGACATGATGGCACAGTGTTATCAATGTAGGCATGTGGCTCCACGGACAACCTGTGCATGTGAGGCCCTGGCTGTGGCTGTATCTGTTGAGAGATGGATGCATGCAAGGGAACGCAGCTCTGATGGTCCACACACGGAACGGTTAGTCTGGCCTGATCAAGCCGTGATGTTCTCATCGCTGGTAATCCCACTGATGACCTGTTGCACTCCCGGTGGGTGCAGGGCCTACTGGGGGGATTAGAGCTCAGGAATACTGAGAGAGCAGAGATGCGGTTGATGGCTCTCTGTAGTGTAGCAATCTTGGATAGCCGTTTGCCGCTGAGGTCATGATTTAGAGCAACACGGAGGGCATTGAATGCCTGGTTGTAGTCCATAATGCGTTTTCGCTCACGGACATTAGCAGCCATTCTTCGAGCTTTTGAGCGCACCGGTCGGTTGCGCTTCTTGGTTTCTTCTGCTTCACCGGGGCTGCTGGTTGAACTCTCGTCTTGAAATGATGCCTTGGGACTTCCCCCGTCTTCACATTGGACCAGCCCGCCAAGCTCAAGCTCTTCCTCAGAGAACTCGGAACTTGCAACACTGCTGCAGCTCATTGTGTCCAGAATGTGAACCCCTGACAAGACAACATAAAATCTTCCTACTTGTATTGCAGTTGCAGTGAAGAGCCTTCTGTTGTTTAATGTGGTCTGCACGGCGTGCTGTGTTTGCAGGGTTCTTGCAGTCTTTGGGACCTCACTGATAGCTCCTCAGCTTGTTTTGCGGGGCTGTCGGTGTTTGCAGCTGTGCCGACAGCCCATGTATTCTCCCGCTCCGACTGCTCTGGTACTATGTGATTACCTGTGCCTCAACAAGACAGGTTTGCCTGCTTTTTAAAGATCTTGAGGTCACATGGTACACTCACCTGTAAGGAATGATGCACTCTCTCTCCGTCTTCAGGTTTATGGGCACCCTCCAGGCAAATGGCACTGTCACCTCCTCCTCCTACTCTGACTCTCCCTCACATCCCTCACAGGGGAGTTTCAACACTTCATTGTAAAACAAAAGCAAAATGCAGCAGTTATTTGAAAATGGCAGCTAACATTCACATGTAGGCAACTTCACTTTAACGTCTTCTTATTCACTCTTCTTTAGTCACGGGCCTCCACTGAGACTTGAGGTTTAATAGTTTTAAGTTTAGTCATTTGGTTAATTTTTTGTCACTTCCACCTCTCTTTTACAGACAACAACATACTCAGTCTGAATGTTCCCCACAACAGCCTCTTTCTCTGTCCTTTGTAATATGTAATGATCCAGTAATTAGCATTGAAGGCATACTCATTTAAATATATTTTCTCTCAGATTAGTCTCATGGGACTTCATGTCAAATTGCGCATTCATCCAAGTGGCCTAATCTGTTATATGTGTTTCCCCTTTTGTCAAGCCTGGGAAGTAAGTAACCTTCTTATCTACCTTGGGATAGATTCGAGCTTGCAATTAGCTCTCTAGAGTGGCGATTCACCTCTTCTCTGTATCTCTCTGCTCAGGCTTAAGGGCCATGTAATTTAGAGTAGCTTCCCTGGAACCCGTCCTCATAAATCAGGCCTGGACAGCACCCGAGGACAACAGCAGAGTGAACCTGAGACTTCAAAGAGAGAGAAGAAAAAAGAAAGGGCAAATATTTTACAATTAGAACCGGCAATTGGTGAGATCGATTTTTCATAGTCTTATGTGAGGGAAGATGGGTTTCCATTTAAAGTCTGATACAGTACTGTAATGCAATTAAATATTATTTTCATTAAATATCAAATGCAACAATGAATTACCAATCATTTGTGAACAAATAAAGAATAGACTCTGCTGTATTTTGTTTAAACTTTGTTCTTCTTACCAAAGTTTCATAACTTGGACAAGTGGGAAAGGAGTAGAAGGCAGCATGACAGACCTACACTCACACAGCACAATCTTATGGCAGTTTGTAAAATTCTAATAATGTATAATTTATCATTTGTGGAAATGGACAAGGACAGTGGTTTGTTTCATGTTTCTGACTCCCTGTTATTTTGGTTTCTCTGAAGATTGAATAAAGTGACTTTTAAAGGGTGCAGACATCCACATTTGAAGGTTGGAGAGATGAGCTGGTGGATGGCAAGAGTCAGTTCATTCCCCAACACCAGAGACCATCTTTGGTAAGTTTTCAGTTGGGGTCAGACTGCTTAGGTCTCGATTGCTTAGGTGATGTGTTCCCTTTGAGAAGTCACGAGAACATGACATCCTTGTATGTTCAAAGGGCTGAATGTTCCCTCAAAAGAAACAGACATCCAGTTAAGGAAAGACTCACAGCAGATTAATACAATGCAGTTGTTCTGAGTGATCACATCCTTGTTGTGATGAAACATTTCTCTCATGAGTGGTGTTGGTCTTCCATCCATTAGACAAAAAGGCTCACTGAATGGTTGACAAGGATGAAAATTATATCAATCACCAATTCTTAACTGTGTTTTGGACATGAAATGAAGGAATATCCTTTGAAAGAATGGTGCTCCATCCCTCCAATATAGTTTCAGATGTAAGCAAGTACTTGGCGACAGTGGAAAGGAAAAACTCCCTTTTTATAGGAAGAAACCAGAACCAGGCTCAGGCCACTTGGGGGTGAAGGGAAAGAGAAGAGATCAGAGGGAGATACACATAGGAGAGAGCCAGAGTTTAACATTAATAGTGATGCAATAGTGGTGTATGGAGACACATGGAGAATTAAAAAGAGGTGAGTGCATCATGGGAACCCCCCAGCAGCCTAGGCCTATAGTACAATAACTAAGGGATGGTTCAGGGTCACCTGATCCAGCCCTAACTATAAGCTTAATCATAAAGGAAAGTTTTAAGCCTAATCTTAAAAATAGAGGGGGTGTCTGTCTAGGAACCACAAGTAAGCCAGCAGTCTGAGAGCAAAGTGCTCTATTGGGGTGATACGTTATTATAAGGTCTTTAAGATAAGATGGGGCCTGATTATTCAAGACTTTGTATGTGAGAAGAAGAATAAATTCATCTCACATACACAAGAAATTCTATTCTGGATTTAACAGGGAGCCAGTGAAAAAGTTGTCCTACATATTTGTTTAATATGTGCATTGAAGGACATGTCCTGGTCAAAAATGACTCCAAGATTCCTCACAGTTTTACTGGAGGTCAAGGTAATGCCATCCAGAGTATCTGGTTAGGCACCATGTTTCTAAGGTTTTTATGGCCAAGTAAAAGAGCTTCAGTTTAATCTGAATTTAGAAGCAGGAAATTAGAGGTCATGAAATACAATAATGATGAATGAAATCATCATTTAAAAACTGCATTTTATATGTAGCTGGGGTATTTTGTCTAATATTACATTTGTATTAAGATCTGAAGGTGGCAAATACTTTTACACAGGACTGTATTTAAGATTGGTAGCCTTTTCACAGTTGTGTCTTGAAAATCAGCACATACCTTAATTTATCTGCACCTGCATGTAGTCTTTTCATATCTTCTTTTTTGTTCTTTCTTTCTTTTTTGCACAATTTACATTGCTACAAATGAGCAGAACACTGACATATTTAAAAGTCTCAAAAATTGTATTTACTTTTAATGTAAAACCCACTAGATTTTAAATTAAGCATGCTGAAAATAATAATGTATTCTCTCTTTGAAGACCCCAGCACTTCAAAACCAACTTACACACATATATCTACTACGATCTGTTGAAAGGCTAAATCGCTGGTTACTCTGTAGCATTACCAAATTATGTAGGCAATTACTGAATGCACTAAAATACACTGCTACATACACCAGTTATAATAATATATATAATATTCAACCTTGCATACTGTATACAGTGGTGTGAAAAAGTGTTTGCCCCCTTCCTCATTTCCTGTTTTTTTGCATGTTTGTCACACTTACGTGTTTCGGAACATCAAACCAATTTAAACAATAGTCAAGGACAACACAAGTAAACACAAAATGCAATTTGTAAATGAAGGTGTTTATTATTAAAGGTGAAAAAAATCCAAACCATCATGGCCCTGTGTGAAAAAGTGATTGCCCCCCTAAACCTAATAACTGGTTGGGCCACCCTTAGCAGCAACAACTGCAACCAAGCGTTTGCGATAACTTACAATGAGGCTTTTACAGCGTTCTGGAGAAATTTTGGCCCACTCATCTTTGCAGAATTGTCCTAATTCAGTTACATTAGAGGGTTTTCGCGCATGAACGGCCTTTTTAAGGTCATACCACAACATCTCAATAGGATTCAGGTCAGGACTTTGGCTAGGCCACTCCAAAGTCTTCATTTTGTTTTTCTTCAGCCATTCAGTGGTGGACTTGCTGGTGTGTTTAGGATCATTGTCCTGCTGCAGAACCCAAGTTCGTTTCAGCTTGAGTACACGAACAGATGGTCGGACATTCTCCTTCAGGATCTCTTGGTAGACAGCAGAATTCATAGTTCCATTTATCACAGCAAGTCTTCCAGGTCCTGACGCAGCAAAACAGCCCCAGACCATCACACTACCACCACCATATTTTACTGTTGGTATAATGTTCTGTTTCTGAAATGCAGTGTTCCTTTTACGCCAGATGTAATGGGACACACACCTTCCACAGAGTTCCACTTTTGTCTCATCGGTCCACAGAATGTTTTCCCAAAAGTCTTGGGGATCATCAAGATGTGTTTTGGAAAAATTGAGACGAGCTTTAATGTTCTTTTTGCTCAGCAGTGGTTTTCTCCTTGGAACTCTGCCATGCAGGCCATTTTTGCCCAGTCTTTTTCTGATGGTGGAGGCATGAACGCTGACCTTAACTGAGGCAAGTGGGGCCTGCAGTTCTTTGGACGTTGTTGTGGGGTCTTTTGGGACCTCTTGGATGAGTCGTCGCTGCGCTCTTGGAGTAATTTTGGGCGGCCGGCCACTCCTGGGAAGGTTCACCACTGTTCCATGTCTTCGCCATTTGTGGATAATGGCTCTCACTGTGGTTCGCTGGATTCCCAAAGCTTTGGAAATGGCTTTATAACCCTTTCCAGACTGATATATCTCAATTACTTTCTTTCTCAATTGTTCCTGAATTTCTTTGGATCTCGGCATGATGTGTAGCTTTTAAGGATCTTCTGGTGGACCTTACTGTGTCAGGCAGCTCCTATTTAAGTGATGTCTCGATCGAGAACAGGTGTGGCAATAATCAGGCCTGGGTGTGGCTAGAGAAATTGAACTCAGGTGTGAAAAACCACAGTTATAGTATGTTTTAACAAGGGGGGCAATCACTTTTTCACACAGGGCCATGATGGTTTGGATTTTTTTTCACCTTTAATAATAAACACCTTCATTTACAAATTGCATTTTGTGTTTACTTGTGTTGTCCTTGACTATTGTTTAAATTGGTTTGATGTTCCGAAACACTTAAGTGTGACAAACATGCAAAAAAACAGGAAATGAGGAAGGGGGCAAACACTTTTTCACACCACTGTACCTACATATCACCACAAATCATTATCATAATAGGGAGGAAGCATAAAAACGACCTCTCCCCTTCACAAAATGTAACCAATAATGTGGATACTGACTTAATAATAACTGTGGATCACATTATTGCATTAGAGACAAGTGAAGCTTGATTATAGTAATGTGTTACTTTGTAATGTGTTATGTCCACACTGTGACTGAGCAGTGCAAAATGCTACTTTTTTCATTTTACATGTACATGCTTCATTTAAAACATTTCCTCCTCAGATTTTTCAGTCAGCATTGTGTAGAGACTGTGCACTCTTCGAGCTTTTGCATTGCAAACTTGTAACTTTGCAAACTTTTCCTATTTTCTTTTGCAATTGACCGTAACCATTTAAACCACCATACTTACCACACCTTTCAAATAACCCTGCATACTTCTATAACTTAAACAGTTTAAAAAGTTCAGCCCATGCTGCTCAGCTCCAAGAAGTACACAGGCTTTATCACAGGCATTGATTTATGGCTTCACAAACATGTCAGATTTACTGCTGTGGTGTAAAGAGCATGAAGACTACAGCCTCGGACTCTCCCCGTCCATTCATTTTTGACAGGTGACAAGACACCAGTAATTATCAGCCGCCGAGAATAAATCACAAGATTTTATCACGTAGTTCACCATGCCCTTGATGGAATAACAATTTTTAAGCAAGGGGAACCTGCCCAATGCTGCTGAACCTAAGATTTGTAAATCTCTTGCTCAAACCCCCATAATAACTGGTTGTTAGCCTTTGTTATTAGAGGTCTGTGTGCCAAACGTTATAGATGTATATTTCCAAAGGGATAGTTAGGGGTAATAAGTGAGTAAAGTCCAGGCTCGCTAACCTTGGCTTTGCAGTGGTATGTTAATGCATGTTTTTGGTGCCTGCCATGGAATTTTCTCACCTCAATAAAAAGCCTCCTGTCAGAAAACTTTGTGGTTATCTCTGCCCCTCCACTATTTGTCGCACCACAATTCCTTAGGGATACTTAATATCTGACAAAATCAGTGTGATCAACTGTGTGATGTCTGTCTGTGGTCATTTGTGGCAGTTATTTCATTTCCCACAAATTAATCTCTTTTATTGCAGAAACTCTGCATTCCTTTCTTGCTTTAAGAGATTCACAATTTGACAAGAAAAAAATGGAAATTTATTTTAATAATTGTTCCAGAAATACAAGTGTGTCAACTTATCCTTCACAATACTTTGTAACTCATTTAATGTAGTGTTGGAAAAGATAATCATACTTAAAAAGGAAAAGCAGTTACTGTTCCAAGTAAAAGTCAACATATTATCATATGGATGGGGTTCTCAGTCTTTATCGAGAAATTTTAGATGGGTTGTACAAAGCAAAGTAACATCCACATGCAGGCTAAGAATGAAGGTTTGTAAAATCTTAATCTCAAAGCAACTTGTAACTGAGTTTGAAGTACAATATCTCTGCTTCATGAAATCTGTTGAACTGTAGTAACTCCAACAGATGTTTTTGTTTTGTTTTGTTTTGTTTTGTTTTGTTTTGTTCTGTTTTGTTTTGCAGAAAAGTGAGCTGATCAGGAGACGCTGATTCTCATGGTGGATTATATCAGAAGTCCATTGACCATTGATCCATTGATCAGTCCTCTCAGAGTCTTCTGCTTGAATAAAAAAATTGAACTATAGTCTGGTCTATAGTCTGACCCGTGGTTGTAATCTGTCAACACCTACTAAAGAAACATACTTGAGTGAAACATGCATCTTTTGCTGGTGTGGTGAGACAGGGCCTGCATCACAGAGCTTTTCCAGTATCTCAAAAACAAAAGCTGAAGACAGCAAGCCAAATGACACAACAATTGTGAATCATTCTGTCTGAAATTACTGGCAGTTACGTGTAATTGGCTGCGGTAATCCCTTTCAGCATAGACGTCTGCTATAAAATCTCAGTTGTCGGGTTGAAACAATGTTCTGCGTATTTCAGCACGCACAGCTCAGCATCGAAAGTGTTATTCACGGAATATCTGTCACAGTGTTGGCTATTAATCATAGAGGCGTGTTGAAGTTTATTCTGCAACATTAGAGATGTTTCCAGTGGTTTATCTCTCTCTGAGAACTTGAAAATGTTTTGATTTATGTGGAGAAAAAAATCCTCATAAAACAGAAGGTTGCTTATCAAGCGTATGAATGCAATTTTCTGAAAAATGAATAAAAGATTTTAGACACTAATTAATGGTCACTTGAAAAGCTATTTAATAATGGTATTAACAGCAGTTTTTCTCATGGCTATATCACATTTGCCCCATGATGAACCTGTCTGTAAGAGAAGAGTAACAGCTCATTGAGATGTTTCTGCTACAGTCAGGTCAGAAAGGTGGGCTGGTTGCCATGACAGCACATGTAAAGTTTGGGCCACTAAAAAGCCTGCACTCTCTAATTTAGCCATAAGCAGAAGATTTCTATAACCGTCCCTCAGTGATTTATGTCATGTAACAAAACCTTACAAATCTGTCAGTACTGATGTCATGACATGTCTAACAGTTTCCTTCACAGAGGAATGTCAGAACACTTCCTCCCCTTCTTCTTGAATCATGACATGAATCACTAGACTCTGTGTAAAATGTTGATAAAATAAAAACACAATGCAATGTTTTGGAAATCATTTAATGCTACTGAACACTGAAAATAAACACAACACACAAATTATTAAACTAAAAAATTTGATTGTTTTCAGAAAAATAAAATCTCTTCTTTTGATTTGAAAGCCAGCTGCACAAATGTTGTTGAGTTGCACCACCTCTTGTATGAATCACAGTCTAAATGTTTGTGAACTGAAGAGATCAATTTGCTCAGTTTTTGAAAGCAAAATGTTTTCCGGTTGTTGCTCACTGTTGGATTTCAGCTGTTAACTGTACGATAGATTCTTTGTTGCATGTTTCATATGTGCCAAATATTTTCAGAGGGTGGCAGGTCTGGACCTGGACTCTTTTGTCTGGCAGGTATTGTCTTGCTGAAAGCCTTACTGAAAAGCCTGCATGTGTTTCTCATCAATAATGGGACCTTGGCAGATATAAACATCATTCATGTAGCACATGCTAATGTATATTTTCATCACGAGTGAATGAGTGAACTTGTGCTAATGGTTACTCTCCTCCTTAGCCTAGCGGACACATTGTCCATGATTTCCAAAATCCCTTTCATATTTTGATTAGTCAGGTCAAGCAATAATAACCACTTCACCACAGTCCATCTTAACCTGGCTGCGACCCAGAGAAGGTCTCATGGTTCCTGGATCCTGTTCATATACGCGTTTATCTTTTTATGATAGAATTGTATTTTATTTGCAGATGCAGTGATGAACTGTGTTCACTGGCACTAGTTTTCAGCACTGTTCCTGAGCTCAGGCAGTGATTTCCACTACTGAATCGAGTCTGTTATTAATGCAGGGCCTGAAAATCACAGTAATTCATCTTGTGCATTCTTCCATGTGCACAGAGATTTCTTTGGATTCTCTGAATCTCTCACTGTTATTGTTTGCAGGAGATGATCAAATACACAAATTCTTTGAGGAACATTTTTCACAGTCTAATGCAGTCTTTACTTCTAACAGTTCCACAGTCTTTCTATATGCATTCATGCTATGTACCTTTATTTAGCATTACACAGCTTTTGCTGTGTAGCATTATAGCATTGTGGACTGTTTGTTTTTCAAAAAACTATCAACTTTCTGTAATTCATCTAGTCATATGTTGTCTTTGTACTATTAAATATAGGCTTTAAATCAGTTACACATTATTGCATTCAGCTTATGGAGTTGTAATATGAAATTATATGAACTGCACACAGGGCAGGGGGCAGGCATTAAACTCTTCACTTGACCATGATTCACTTTCCTAAATGAACATAGTTTTTATGATTGAAAAAAGATCCAATGCAAGAAAAAAAAGCATCCAAAAAGGCAGCAGCATATGTTCATAGAGCATTCCTTCCAACAAGAAGTCAGTCATTATGCTGGGTTATCATTATGGGGTCCACTTAGAGTGTTGGAACATGTGGTCAAAGTTAAGAGTCTATAGGCTAGTTCCCACACAGCCCACAGCAGTTAAAGTACAGCCTTATGACCAGAGAAGTGGTAACAAAGCATCACAGCACTACTGCAGTTAAATCAGTTTAACTTTACAACACTAATATATGTAAAGTTAAACTCCTAAACTCCACCTGTCAGCCACCCCCACCCCCGACCAGTTGTTGAAATTATTAGTGGGGATTATGACTGGTAAAGGGAGAGAGTTGGCTGATCTGATGGAGAGAAGAGAGGTAGATATACTGTGTACAGGAGACCAGGTGGAAGGCAAGCATGGCCAGGAGCACTGGAGGTGGATTTGAACTGTTCCACCACCGTGTAGATAGGAAGGGAAATGGAGCAGGAGTAATCTTGAAAGAAGAGTATGTGAATAGTGTTGTGGAGGTGAAGAGCGTGTCAGACAGGATCGCAAGTCTGAAGCTGGAAATCAAAGGGGTGGTGCTGAGTGTTGTTAGTGTGTATGCCCCACAGGCTAGATGTCAGAAGAGAAAGAGGAATTCTGGAGCAAGCTGGATAAAGTGGAGAGATTTGTGATTGGAGTAGACTTTATCAGACACGTAGGTGAACAGACATAATGGGGAGGTATAGGTATGGTGGCTTGAGGCGACTGTTGTTTGGCACTATGTAAATAAAACTGAATTGAACTGAATTAAGGAGAGACATGCAGAAGGATTTTATCAAAAGGATAGAAATGGCTGTGGTGAATACATATTTTAAGAGTGTAACAGTGGAGGAAGGTGCTCACAGGTGGACTACATCTTATGCAGAAGGTGCAATCTGAAAGAGACAGGAGACTGTGACGTGGTGTCAGGGAGAATGTAGCTACACAGCATTGGATGGCAGTCTGTAGGATGACTTCAGAAATCAAGAATAGGTGAGTGAAAGGATTAAATGATTGAAGCTGAAGAAGGAAGAATATTGCTCAGAGTTCTGGAAGGAGCTGAGACAGGCTCTGGGTTGTAGGGAAGAGTAACCAGATGACTGCGAAAGTACAGCTGAAACTGCCAAGAAGGTGTTTGGTGAATCCTCTGGACAGATGAAAGCAGGCAAGGAGACCTGGTGGTGGAATAAGGAAATACAGGAAAGCAATGAAAAGAAGACGGTAGAAAAAAAAACATGGGATAGTCAGGAAGATGTAGAAAGTAGTCAGTACTTGGAAGCTAAGTGTACAGCAAAGACAGGGGGCAAAGGAAAAGGCTCATAGTGATCTTGGACACTAAAGAAGGAGAAAAAAGAGTTGTTGAAGCGAGGCTGAGAAGAGAGGTGATGATCAATGAGCAGCAGTAAGGTTTCATGCCACGAAAGAGCACTATAGATGCAATGTTTGCTTTGAGAGTGTTGATGAAGAAGTATAAAGAAGGTCAGAAAGAGCATCACTTTGTCTTTGCGAATCTGGAGAAAGAAAATATTAGAGAGGAACTGTGGTGCTGCATGAGGAAGTCAGGAGTGGCAGAGGAGTATGTGAGTCTGATGGAGGACACGTATGAAGACAGTGAGACAGGGGTGAGGTGTACAGTAGTAGTGAGAGATGGGTTCAAGGCGGGGGTTAGATTACAACAGGGATCTGCTCTGAGCCCCTTCATGTTTGTGATGGTGATGAAGAGGCTGACAGATGAGGTCAGACAGGAGTCTCTGTGGACTATGATTCGCACAGACAAGATTGTGATCTAGTGAGAGTAGGGAAGAGCATCTGGAAGGGTGGAGGTATGCTCTGGAGAGAAATGGAATAAAAGTGAGTTTATTACATGTGTGTGCATGAAAGGGAGACAGGGGGAAAGGAGCAGAGGTAGTGAAGGTAGATGAGTTTAACTACCTGGGGTCAGCCATCCAAATCAATGGACAGTGCACAAGAGAGGTGAAGAAGAGAGTGCAGGCACTGTGGAGTTGGTGGAGACAAGTGTTTGAGGTGATCTGTGACAGAAAGAGAGCAGGCAGAGTGAACAGTTTACAAGATGGGAGTGAGACCTGCTCTGATGTATGGATTGAAGACAGTGACACTGACAAAAATAAAAGAGGACGAGCTAGAAATGGCAAAGTTGAAGATGTTAAGATTTTCATTGTGAGTGACCAGAATGGACAAGAAATTAGTTAGAAATTAGACATGAGTACATCAGAGAGACAGCTGAAATTGAGCAGTTAGGAGACAACTTAGAGCGGCAAGACTGAGATCATTTGGATATGTGCAGAGGAGCAATAGCGGACATATTGGACAAAGGATGTTGAGTATGAAGCTACCAGGCAGGAGGAAAAAAAGGAAGACCTCAGAGGAGGTTTGTGGATGTAGTCAAGGAGGACAAGAGAATTGATGTGACAGAGGAGGATACTGGGATGGGGTGTGATGGAGGCAGATGATCTGCTGTGGCGACCCCTAAAGGAAACAGCCAAAGAAAGAAGTAAAAATAATTAACATACAAATCTAATAATAAATGCACAATAAGTTGTTAGACCTAGGAAAGTTAGTTAGACCTAGGAGTTTTGTCATCATGTGGTCACTTATAATTGTAGCCCTGCAGCCCTGCAGATGTCACAACCTTGGCTCACCTCTGTGAAATCTACCAGTGAAAAAAGATGCTATATCTGCTACAAGTCTTTTAATCCTGAAACAATTCTTCTACCTGTAGTTGGCCAGTATTTTTTATTGTAAGTAAATGAAGCAAATATTTTAATTTAAAACAGCAGTCAGAGACTCATGTGAACACTGTAAGAGGATTTGCTTCCTGTACGTGATTGTGGCCAAATCCACACACGAGCAAAAAGAAGCTTGTCTAAAGATGTTGAATATTGTCTTCTAACGCTGCAGGGTCTTGAGGAAGGGATCATTTAACAGATTGTGAAAATGAAGAATAAGTACACTTTGTTAGTTAATATAGGGCATTTTATTTATTTTCAATAAATAAAATCTCTTCAGTTGTTTCAGGATTAGGTGTACTGTAAGTACTGTAAGTACTGTGGATGTGTATATCAGATGTGGAGAACACATGCTGCTTTAAAGAAGACAGCCAGCATCTATCTGCCCTTTACAGTATCTCATTGTGCGTGTGCTAGACAGAGAAAGTTTGCCCTCTAGTGGCAAATAGAATGTACTGAGTTATTAGTCTTGATAGAATTTTATTTCGATACAAACAAACAGGTGACAAACTAAAATCACTCCTTTGATGTACTTTACTGAAACCATAAGCTTCATTACTCTATCAATTGGTCTGTACAAATTCTGAAAAAAGATATTTGCTTGCATGTGCTCCAATCAAATAGTTGCAAATTTGATTGTTTCTGCTGTAATGTTGCTTCTTCATATAGTCTGTGTGCAGAATGAACTAAAAGATTTTTAGGTGAATGTAGTGAAGTCAAAATGACAATATTTCCCTCTAAGGTATACAGTATTAGAGTAGAAGCAGAAAGTGAGATGAAAAGAAAGGCAGAATTTGAGAAGTTCCTTGAGCACTGCAACAAAAGGTAAAAGATGAAAATAAGACACACACAGAGAGAGAATGCATAAACCAGCCTAGTAACACACATTATATGTATAAAGGAACTGTTGTGTTTGTTTCTTTCTCAGTCCTGATGCCGAGACTATGCATTGATCCCTTTGCAAAGGTTTCTTTCAAGCCCAGAAAATCTGTTTGGTTTCAACGCTCAGTTTATTTTTCCACAACAATCTTGGTAACAAGGACAGGATTCCTCAAGTGATTTCTGTTCTGCTTTCATGCCGATCCAGAAAAACCTGCAGGTGGACTCAATGAATCTGAAAGAAGAGCACTTACCAAACAATTGAGGAAATGAGTGCCTGACATCTGAGAGCGGACAGTCACCGCTGAAATCTCAGCTGCTAAAGAACCCAGAATAGGGAGCAGGTGAGACAAACTTGACTTTCTGATTGCATTGTAGTTTTTTAAGGACAAATCATTTGATTTAAGAAATCTGAAATTATTCTGTTTTTGATTAGAGGTTCTGCCATTCACAGAAAAAGCTCTGCAAACACAGTTAATTTGGGCTGATCGCCACAGGCAGGATGAAGCAAGAATCAGGGAGAGAAAGCATAAACCAGCCTAGTAACACACACATGAGCAATGAAGGCCAGTTTGATAAAAAAAAAAAAAACACACATGCAATGAAGGTCAGCATACAGTGATAAACATGGCCATTCCTATCATCACCCTTGACACTGAAAAACAACATAACAGACACACGTATTACCAAATGATGAGTTCATCCAGAGTTTTCAAACACTTGCCACAATGAACTCTCCAGGTTGCTGCTAAATCAGTGATCAGTCAATAAACTAGTGGTTGATAAATTAAAACTGTAAGATGCTTTCTAATGACTGAACACATTAACAGTGTGAAGACACTGAATACGGATCATTTAAATGTGCAGTTCTGTAAGCAATACTGTCTGTTAGTAGTAATGAAAAAAAAATGAGGCATAAAGTTTGTATTTTAATTGGGACATTAGAGCCTTAATATGCCACATTTGGATCAGACTAATTTCATGTGGCATTGTGTTGTTGTAAAAAAGGATTTTGTCGAAGTGCTTTTAAAGTTGTAATTGGGCTTTAAGCAGGGCAAACAGATACATTGGCACTAGGGTGTAATAGTTCTTTTAACTTGAAATTAACTTGGCTAAATTAAAATCTGGCATGGACAAAAAAAACCCAGAAAAACATTGAGGCTGTTGATGAAATAAAACTGTCAAGTGTTAATCCCTACTAAAAAATTGCCTAGATGATACATGTGGCACAAATATACCTGACTTCATTGTGGGTGGAGAAGTGGCAGTGCTATTATTTAATCATTTAGTCATACGGCAAAAAAAAAACAAACTTATACTGTATTCAGTGTAAAGATATTAAACTGACACAAGATACACGTTATCTCTTTTCTGAACAAACACAAAACTCAAATGCTATAGAGTCAGGTCTGATTCATGTCATGGTTTTGGATTGCTTGTGTTTAGCAATACGTAACTGAACGAGTAGGTTACAAAAC
>JAMQGT020009848.1:0-23148 GCA_024447675.2 Pterophyllum scalare
AGTGATACAATACCGCAGTGAGAGCCAACACCAAGTAAAGAAACGCTCCGGCCTAATTTTATTTTTAACCCCTAAGAACATTGTTGTATATACGGAAGCCTACTGACCTGTAGAGAACAATCCTCTTGTCTGGTGTTTCTCTACGGACAGTATTTCTCAAAGCCTGGTTGAACTATGAAGCTTGTTCTGACAGGTCTGAGGCTGGCATTCTCCACCAGGGCCATGGACTGGTATTTTATATCTTAGTACAAATATTTCTTGATCTTATCCTGAGCCTTAGTACAGCAGCTCAGTTCATCCTGTCTGAAAATGCCATTTTGCCCCCCCCCCCTTTAAGCCAGCTTTCTTCTGACTGGCTTCCCCTTAGAAACAAGTGGATGTAACAAGCCCAATAAAATGGAAATCACAGGCTGGTGACTCAGCTTCTGCCTCTGAGAGCCACGGTTCCTTCCCTTTTGTGGCTAGGAGGCAGGCGTGGAGCTGGGCTGCTGCAGTGATGCAGTGAATCTTAACCAACCCAACCTGACCTGAGGTCATGATTGAAGTAGAGGCCCAGGCACCTGGAGGACAAGATTTCTAGCATCACAACTTCTGGTGGGGCCCATTATTGCCACTCAAATTCCCCTGAAGATTGGCTCATATTCTAGGGTGAGTCATAGTTTAAGGACTCTTTCTAAAAATGAAGGAGTGACTTGCCACCATGTTTCCAAGTCTGCTGGGTCCATTGTATGGCTTTGACAAACTGTCACGAATTGCAGGACCTGAATGCAAAACACAGGAAGCAAACTGAATTGACAAAAGATGAGACATTTATTTAGGCCACTGCATAAAGTCCAAAACAAAGTCCGTACCATGAAGCACAAAATCCAAAAGAACTCATGAGAGCACAGAAGGTAAACACACCAGGCAGGACAACAGACAGACAGAGGGTAGTCCTGTAAGTGAACACAGCTAGGAAAAACAAGGCACAGATGGAAGCAATCAGGGAGTGAAGTTAATGCAGAACAATAGGCTATAGAGAGACACTGAGGGATCAAAAAAACCTCTAATATTACAGAACATGGAAAATTAAAGACTCAAAATACTAAGCAAATGCATGACGATAAATGTGTCAACAAAAAGCAACATAAGAATTTAACAGAGAATAGTTATTAAACAAGCATTTAAAAATCCAAGGTAGGTACAGCACCTCAGTCCAAAAACCCTGGGACCCAGGGCAATGACACTGACAGGATGGCAGAAAATAAGGAAAGGCATAATATGTCCACTTTAAGTTCAACACAAGAAAATAAAACAAATGAAAACAAACACACAAACAAACAAAAAAATAGCTGCAGAAAGGCAGCTGCAAACTGATTTTATATGTGTTCACTCACTGACAAACAAATCCACGTGTTCAGAGCTAATTCTGATTCGCTGGGCTCTAGCTTCTGTGACTTATTTACTCTAATTCTCTGTGGAGAGCAGCAAAGTCCCCTGCAGGTGAATAAAAAGCTCATCCATAATTTCAGCCAGTCCTGCAGATGGTAAAATAATTTACTGGGGGACTGTGTTAAGTCAGGGACTCCCACACACATTTAACCCACAGCTAGGCAGAGCTGGCCTGTCTCCTCAGTGTCTTTATATGTGTGTAACACCAGATGCTGCAGCTTCTGCCCCCCCCACACACACCCACCCACACCCATACATCTTGTTTATTGTTTTCTCAGTCATTTATTTATATTTATTTATGCATTTCATGTTTTGGGAACAATTTAGATCCCATATGGAACACAGATCATCATCTAATCCCTGGTTTTTATAGGGGAAAAGTTGTTCAGCAGAAATTATTCAGTCAAAGGTCTTACTCACACTGAAAGCTGAAGCTGTGTTTGTAGTGCTTATTTTTGATTTACCTACCTCATAGGTAGAGGGATGAAACTAATGCTGAGATAATGTTTTGGTACTGGCTGACAATTTAGTAGTATAATTTGATTGATGCAACAGGGAACAAAAACAAGTATCTTTGTTAAATCTATTTATTCTGTTTCCTACTCTGCTTTAATTTATTCATAACAATTATGAGAACCCTTGAATGACAGGCTTATTCTGTAATCTTTAGCAAAGCATTGAGTGGGCAGGACTTGATAATGGCACTCCTGTCAGGTGTAACATTCAGTGAGCCAAACTTCAGCAAGCTCAGCAGGCACAGGAGCTGAACGTTGATTTCCCATAGCCTTCTATGTAACTGTTAGAGGAGTTACCCCCTGCTGGCTGTTAGAAAGAGTGCAGGTTTAAGATGGAAATTTTAAGTTTTGAGTTGCTCAGATTTGGAAGGTACACTTTATGGACAAAAGTACTGAAACACCTACACATTACATCTACAGGAGCTGCTTGACCACAGAAACCCACACCATGATTATCCCAGCACATAGTTTTTGTGCTGATGTTAATGCTAGAGGAGGTTTGGTACTCTGCAGTTATTGAGTGAGTAGAGCATTGGTGACTTTTGTGCTCTATGCACCTCAGCACTCAGCAAGCCCACTCTGCCACTTTGTGGTTGAGTTGCTGTGGGTCCTATATGCTTCCGCTTTGCAATAACAACAATTACAGCTGACTGAATGGGAGTGTGGTGTCGTTATTAAGATGGTAGCATTGCAGCAATCAGTTCACCCCTTCCCGCCTAGATATTCCACAGTGTGGTTTTTGGAATGATCAATTCTTTCACGAATGTCTGTAACGGCATACTACACGACTGTGTGAGTGATTTTATACACCTGTGGCAAGATTAAGAGTTGTGGCCCCACATTTTTAGTGAACTTCCATCTTTTACAATTACACAATTTATGCAATTTTGACTGCCACAGTGGATTTTAAATTAAACAAATAAAGGTGGCTATAGCTCAGGAGGTAGAGCAGGCTACTGACTGGAAGGTCAGCGGTTCGTTTCTTGGCTGCTCCAGGCTGCGTGCCAAAATATCCTTGGGCAAGATACTGAACCCCAAGTTGCTCTCCAATGCAAACGTTGGAGTATGTGTGTGAATGTGTTGGACAATAAAAATACTTAGCTTGCTTACATGGAAGTGCTTGTGTGAATGGGTAAATGTGTTGTATACACAGGCAGCTATATAAGAACTAGTCCATTTATGCACTGAAGTGCAGACTTTCAGCTTTTATTCATGTGGTTTAACAAAAGTATTGCATTAACTGAAGAATCACAGTCAATTATATACATAGTTCCCCATTGGAAGCAGCCAAACAGATATCATCCTCAGGTCCCCTTTTGGTAAACCTGAATTACATTCATCACTGGTTAGTCTCATTAATAAACGTTCACAGATGATGTTAGCTCTAAATTGTGTCTTTTGTGCTCCCATCTGAATTTATAGTTGATTGGCTATTAATTTGCTACAACATAAGGTCAATGACATTATCTTAATTTGAGGGTACAGATCATTTGTTCCTCATTAGCGGTTTTCTTTTGTTAAGCCCATGTCACATTACCCATTTTATAAGTAATTATACTGTGAATCACATCCTGATATTGTAGGGAACATCAGTAACCTGATTATTCATACATGATTGCTACAGAGCAGTGTGACCAAATGCCTTTCAGACTCCATAAGGCTTTGCTGTGACACTGTCAGAGTCATGGCATTGCATGTCCTTTTACTGCCTGTCAGTATCAGCTGTTTACTGGTAAGTAGAACAATGGAGGGGTCCACTGGGCATAAGTGGCAGAGTAGAACAAGTGCTATGATAAAATATTTCTGTAGAAGAATATGAGAATTCAGGAGAGATTATATGCATAAAAAATAAATTCAGCTTGTACCTGCATATACCCTGTGCTATCAAATTGCTCACAATCCTTCAATCAGTTAATAAATAAATGGTTTCACAATGATACTGCAATATGTTGGAGACTCAGCAGCTTCCTTAACTTACAATCTTTGCATTGCTACATTTCAGAGATATACCGGAAGAAAAATCCCAAAGGATCCTCTGGTACAGAGGAAGCCAGAGGACGATGTGATGACATGCTACACGGAGAGTAGCTTTCCGCTCTTCACTAGCATCATTTAAACTGAGCCGAGCACTGCAGAGGAAATGAAATGGGGCGGAAGATGCTGTTGAAAGAGACACAGCGTGCAAGACAGAATCAGAGGGCAAAGAGATTAGCGAGAGAGAAAAATTGGAAAAGGGAAGAAATACGCAGCAAATATGGGTGCGAAAGAGCAGAGATGAGACAGAACAAATTGGATGAAAGTTCAGAAGTGGGAAGACAGAAATTGAGGAAACAATGAAGATGCGAAAGATAAGCGAGAGAAGAGGGGAAGGAGAGGGCAGGATGGAAACTAAGAACGCAGAGGTGTTGTGGAATAAAAAGACATTATTACCCTTTGATTTGGAGTAACAAGCAGTCGGAGCAATCATCATTTGGCTCTCAGAGCAACGGCCCCTCAAAAACACAGGTTAATCAGGCACGTGCACCACGATGTTGTGTATTCACAGTCGCAGGTCTGGTCTAATGATCCCTCTATTGATAGTGGGAGAGTAGCCTAATACATCACTCTGTGTGTTTGTGTGTGTGACTCATTGAGAATGAGATTAACTCTCTTGTGTAAGTGGTACTTTGCAGATAGGCTGGACACACACACACCCTCACTCCTCACTTACTCTCAAACACATATGGCATGTTACCGCTTTTAATTTAGCCAAAAAGTGAACAGAACCAAGAAGGAAGGACGGATGTATGCACAGAGGAACAAACTTTTGTTGTATCTTGTATGTTTTTGTATCTACATAAAGTTATCTCTTAATGTTTCTTAACATAAATATACATGACTCATCTGCATTATTTAAACACCTGTTATTTAAATGACCTGTTGTGCTATGTAATCTTAACGTTTAGCTCAGGTAATCAGCTGTGTTCTGATCTACACAAGTCAAAACAAAAGATGAATCATGTTGTAGGTGTAGCGAGGTGAAACTCACTAGGTGGACAGCCAGCATTGCAAACACCTCTCCAGGAGTGAGTGAGCATTTTGACTGATGCCTCTTTTATGCCTGGTCACAAGAACAGCAAAATTTAAAAAAGGGAATTGTGGCAGCTCCGTGGGAATGGTTCAGTTTTCTTGTAATTTGTGGATTTTCATGTGGGTGAGAAGTAATTTGCATCATATTTGCTCTACTGACTGACAGCAAGGTGCCTTAATATAGCTAACTTTTGAGGAGAGCTGCATATATTAATCAGGGGACTGAACATCACTGGATTGCATATAAGATGATGATAGCAACTGTGATGTCATTCCCACTGATTTCTGGCATTTTAGAGCCTCAGTGTTTGAATTTTGGCTACTACCATGTTGGGGACTTGTAAGGAGATATAAATGACCATATAGTAGTAAATGATCTGTTCTTGTTGGTAAGCCTGGTAGGCAAACTGCATTCAATTCAATTCAATTTTATTTATATAGTGCCAAATCACAGCAAACAGCTGCCTCAAGGTGCTTTATATTGTAAGGTAAAGACCCTACAATAATTAAAGAGAAAACTCAACAGTCAAAATGACACCCTATGAGCGGCGACAGTGGGAAGGAAAAACTCCCTTTTAATAGGAAGAAACCTCTGGCAGAATCAGGCTCAGGCATTTTTGTATCAGGATATAAACATGCTTTTTTATGCTGTAAGGTAGGAGTCTATGGGGCCTGAGCTGTATTTTACAGACAGTTGTAAGACAGGACTCAGTGTCTTTAAACTGTGTAAAGTTACTGTAGCAACTAAGAAAACTGGACAATAGGAAGTTCCTAAGTAGCTACTGGCATGCTCATTAGCTTGGAAGTCTTTATTTTCCCATTTAAAACAGTTTTTAATCAAGGACATAGTAACACAGTAGCAAATATTGACTAGTTTCTATTTTAGTTTAGTTTAATTTTATTATTTTAGTCATATACAGGTAACAGTGGTACATCACTACCAGCAATGAAATTCGCAGACTCAGGCCCCTCTATACTGCATATAAACCAATACTTAAATAAAATATGAAGTAAACAATATAAAAAAGACTATAAAGAGACTATTTAAAGATACTAGTCTACGGCTATTAAGTTAGCGGTTCGGATGCCAGCAACATATTTCGCAAAGATTCTTTGTTACCAGTCACATCACAGCTTAAACTCTTATAAATTCTATTTTTCCCATCAGTTTTGTGATATAGTGCCATAATCCTTAGCTGCTGTGTCGGGGAAAAAAGCTGGTCAGAAAGCTGCTGCAAAAATAGTCCAAGAATTTCACTGCAATTTGGAACGTACAAAACTGGCCAAGAAACAAACAGGGATAGACTGTTTCCTGATTTTAGAAAGTGTAGGATAGCTCAGATTTCACATTACACCCTCTAGCATTCGTCCACAGCTGTTGCCTGCCTGATCTGATGCAATGCAGACTCTAATATCAGTTTGTAATAGTTTCTAAAGGTGTTTTACTGTGAAGGGCCTCTTTTAAACACACCACTCTGTACTTTTATTTCATGCTTGGCTAGATGTGCTATTTGGCCACCACGTCACCATCTGCCTGTTCAGAGCACATGCAAAGTGCTTTAAATACCAAATGAAAGCAAATGTCAAATGCTCAAAAAATAAAACAATACAAAGAAAATAAGCCGCAAGACACTTTACAAAGAGACACTAGAAGATGAAAATTATGGTAATAAAATACTAGAATTAATGACTGCATATTAATGGTGTGACTCAGCAACTAACTTTAAGCAAGTGATTTAAATGCTATTATGACAGATAATTAGCCTACGCCTCCAATGCAGGTTGTATAAAGGAAAAAAAAAACAAAGCAGAAGGTGAAGGCTGGCAGAAAACTTTGAAAGTGACACCTGAGTTAAAACATTATACTCCAGTCAACCTCCTGCCCCTCCTTTATGCAAGGAAAGTTGTGTATTAGGAGAAAAGTTAAATGAATAGCATATTTCTCACAGGAACTTTGAGAGCTTAAGGGACACAACGTACGTACACATCAGTGCATTGCTCTGTCCTCTGATGTAACGCTGTGAAATGTTTGTTTTGCTTTGGTTAATTGAACAAGCCTCACATTAAGAATTATAGTTTAACTTCAACAATATCTGAATCTGAGTGTATACAGTCATCCCTCGCTATATCGTGGTTCACTGTATCGTGGGTTTTTAAAAAAAATGCATCTATTCTATATTGCTGAGTTTTTGCTATATTGCGCATTTTGAGGTACATAGGTGTTTATGTAACTCCCCATACAGTGGGGCAACAAAGTATTTAGTCGGCCAATGATTGTGCAAGTTCTCCTACATACAAAGATGGGAGAGGTCTGTAATTCCCATCATAGGTACACTTCAACTATGATAGGCAATATGAGAAAAGAAAATCCAGGAAATCATATTGTAGGATTTTTAAAGAATTTATTTGTAAATCATGGTGGAAAATAAGTAATTGGTCAATAGCAAACAAGCAAGATCTCTGTCTCTCACAGACCTGTAACTTCTTCTTTAAGAAGCTCTTCTGTCCTCCACTGTTCATCACCCGGATGTAGCGATCCGTTATGCCTACGCCTTTAGCGGCAATGGAAGTTACGGCCGAGGGTGAAGATACTGCACCACTGAAGCGCCTGATGAAGCGGTCCCTTCAGAACAGCTATAATGCTCTTCTTGGCTGTGAAGTACTGTACATTCATCTCATCTCATCGTCATAACCTTCATCGCCATCAGTACTGCACAGCTATATAATTCATCATCTTCATCATTCAAGTTGCAGTTAGAGAGTGGGAAAGGCTTATAAGAGTGTGGGAAGGGTTTATAAAGCCTTAAAATATAGATAAATAATAAAATAATTATAAAACCACTACTTTGCGGATTTTCACCTACCACGGGGGTCTCTGGAACATAACCCCCACGATAGGTGAGGGATCACTATACACCGAAAAACGTGTTGAATTTGAACAATTTTTTTCCAGCAGTTTTTGTTTTGCAGGATTTGTTCTTAAAAAAATGCTAATTAATGCAAACTTTCTAGTTTTTTGTGCATAGACTGTACTTTTTTTAATGAAACAAAATCATATTTGGATGAGAGGCTAGTTATGAGTTAAAGGTCAGGCTTGCTAGCTAGCTTGATTATAGCACAGTATGTCTATTAATTGTGAAATTCAATTCAATTTACACAGTTGAAGCAAAGCACAGGCTTAGAACAAAATCCTTTAAAAGGTTTTTATTGTTAAGACTTTTTTAGTACAGTTGGATGAAACAGCAACCAGCTGTTACTGAAATCTGACACACCCTCAACTATTCATGGCTTTTAGCCTCAACCTAACTTATATAAAAAACAAACAACATGAAAAAAAATTCCCCATATCCTGAAATGGGAAACTAATTGTAGAGAGAAAACACCTTTCATTATTAAGCTGTAAACTTTTTGTTTTTCTCTTTACTTTAAAATGAAAAACAAAAAAAATCCGGACCTGCACACTAACCTCCTGGGTGCAGCCGGAATAGCTTTTTGTTTTTGTTTTTTCATTTTTTATGTGTATGCTTCAAAGGTTGAAATAATTTGCAGTAATTGTATGCTAATGTAGGCAAAGGTGCCTGGAGGGTAAACGAGTACACAGGAGGAGTGTCAGAAGGTGAGTTTGGGAATCAGCTCCCATCTGCTACAGCACTTTAGAGGCCGTGGACTCTAACACCACGGACAAGAAAGGACAGATGCTGCATGTTAGAGACTGAGGGCACGGAGCATCTGTATTTCTGTCCAGGAACAGTCATTTCCTTTGTGTGTGGTGGTGTGTGTCAGAGGGACAGATGCTGGCCTAGCGGGTGCTCCGTCCCCTGACAGGTGACAACTCTAACTGCTTTGAAAACCTTATGGCCAACAGACCAGGGTCACATTGTTAGTTAAATACTTTTTGATTCTGCAGGGGCGCTTGCTTTAAGCTGTCTTGAAGTGCTGGGGGGACTGTTAATTGGATTCTTTTGAAAGTATACAAAGTACTTGCTTCACGCCCATAATAAACACTTTGAGACCTGAAAGGTCTGTCTCTGAATTTTGTTCAAACCATCCTAACCTGAACACATATATGCTCATTCTCTAAATGGGTGAGGACATATTACCTCTGTGGAGGAGGCACATTTTGACAGTGAAGTATTTTTTTCATGCAAAAAAGAATTACGCTCAGGAATTTGTGAAAGTCTTGACCCACTGCTCATTTCTGTATGTTTTGCTGGGAAAATGGGAAATAGGTGCAACAATTTTTTTTTTTTGGCAAACACAGTGCTTAGCAAATATCAAATCACATTTCATATCTTTTAGTTTCAAACAGATTTCTAAAATATTTCTATTTGCTTGTTTTTGTTACGGGTGGTCTAAAAAATTTGTTAAGCACTGTTGGTCTTTGGGAATCACCTTGCTGATGCAAACGTGCTGTTTTATTTACTTAATGTACTTTTATTTATTTTATGCCTGTCAAACTGCTCTGTCTTTGGTATTTTTCACAGATTTAACTAAAGAAACTGGAACAAATTATTGATTCCACGTCTCAAAAGCTTTAAAAAAAAAAAAAAAAAGGTAAACAGACTTATTTAAGTTTTTGTGCTCAGTGAGGAAGATGGAAGCCTTCATTTTAATCTACAAATAAAAGCTTATTTTTTGCTGGGCCTCTGTGGGGCAGAGTAAATAAACATACAGTCATGACTTGATAGGTAAGTTTCCTCAAGCTCAGTCACAAAAAATACTCACGAGGACTTCCCCAGGAACAGAAAATCAAACGTTACAGCTCCTGCAGCAGAGAAGTTCAATTTTTGCTAGCCTCAGAAATTAGCAATTAACAGGACCTCAGGTTAGAGCCCACATCAACGATTAGCAGACTTCACGTCACACAAATATGGTGAACATTACCAGCTGAGAGGAGCCTGTGTGAGTCAGACCTTCACGGTGGAATGGCTGCAAAGAACCACTGCTGAAGGAGACGCATATAGAGAAGACAAGAAATCCAAACTGTTAACATTACACCAGTGAAACTGCGGTGTAAAAATTAGTTTGAATGTTCTTCCCTCATCACTTTTCCTTGACTTTGATGGAAATGTAATGAGGTCAAGGAAAAATGTTAAGGGGAATTCGTAAGAAGTTAGGAAAGTAGAACCACAAATAGATTCAGATAATCCAACTGAATTCTTATGCTAGGCTACTTAATAATATGATATGAGGACCAAAAAAAGGAAAAAAAACAAACACTATAACAGTCTTAATGTTAAAGTGAAATTATTCTTGATCTGCCTTAATGCTTCTTTTATTAATTTCGGCATCAGCACAAAACTAATGCAAACCAAGTTACATTATTCAATGTAACATCACTGATCTTTGGTCATCAATTTTCTTAACTGCACATCCAATTTGGGTCAGCAGTCCATCGCAGTGAACTTTGATCATTTTAATGTAACACATTTTCTTTACTGATTACATGAGGAAATAACTTTATGACAAGTTGCTTTTAATAAACTAGTGAAAGTTTCATTGTTTGTCTGTGAGTTTAAACGCCGTGGAAAGTCTGTTGTCATCAATGGTGATGACCCAACTCTGAACCTATGCAATCAGAATGGCATTTTCACTTTTTTTTTTTTTAATTGTTCTTGGCAATCAGGTGACAAAGAAAGCAATCCTTCTAACTAACACACATTAAAAACTATTCACATTTCACCTGATTGGTACTCTAGACTAGAGGGCAGTATAGCTTCTTGCTCCAATTAAGTGATTTGCCAACCACCAGTAAAACATAAAAAGATGAAGGAGAAATACGAAGGTACACGGTCATGTTGCGAGTGAGGCAACGCCACAGGTAATAGCAATGGATAAATATTTGAAAAGAAAAAGCAGTCAGTCTGACCTGGGTCCTGGAAAATACGTGACAAAACAATGATACTTATCTTGCCTTTGGATTCACTTATACTGGGGAACCAACCGAGGTAAAAAGGTTGGGAAACACTGGGGTAAGGGTTCATAGAGTTTAAGTTCAAAACATCAGCATATTAATTAGTGACTGAAATCAGTTTATTTATATATTGCCAAATCACAGCAATAGTTATCGCAAGGACTTTATAATGCAAGATAAAGACCATGCAGTATTTGGGAGAAAAACTTAACAATAAAACAGCCTCCATGGGTAAGCACTTGGCAGTGGTGGGAAGGAAAAACTCCCTTTTAAAAGGAAGAAACCTCTGAAAGAACCAGGCTCAGGGAATGGCAGCCATCTGCCGTGTATCCTATGCTAAAGTGGTACTAAAGGAAACATTTAATTACCTTTTATTTTTTTAGTATTTAGAGAATTCAGCTAGCTCTTGTTATGTCAGCCACACAGATATATATGTTATTTTAAATGTAATATTTGACAGACAATATTTGTCTGATGCATCCAAATTAGATAAGAAAGTGAAAAAATTGTAATGCAGTTCCCACATTAAAGGATTTTATATGAGCTGTCATGTGGTGGGGGATTAGCTGGTGACATTGGTGGGCATTTACTGTATTCAATATTAAATTACTTAACTGCGTAACAAACAGGGTAACCCTATGATTCTATCACACCATCCTCTGGTTAGAGAATAGTGGGACCATCATTTGTATTTCAGACAGTGGGCTAAAACTTACCTCAAACTCTGCAAGAACCGTTTGACCAAGTAGCAGAACAATGGGGTGCTGCATCAGATGGCCAGACCTTGACTCAGTCTAAATGAGATGATTTAGGATGAGCTGAACTGCAGAGCAAAGGAAAAGCTGCACCTGGCTGCTCGCCTTTGCTGTGTAAAATAAAAGACTGCAATTGGAGAAACATCTTATTCCAAATATATAGACACCATAGACTATTCTCCATTATGCATAAAAAAGTAAAAAATAATAATAATAGAATAAATGTTGTATCAACACAGATTCATCTCATTCAATTTGTCAGTCTCTGCTCCCTGTCCTTGAAAACACATGCTTAGAGCCAGACTGCAGGGCATAGTTGAGAAGAACATGTAGGCTTGCTTAGAATAAATGAAAAAGTGCCAATAAATTGAAAGTAAATTCCTTTTTTATCTTGGCTTGCTCATCAGTGTAAATTAGGGTCACATTCCTGGAACTAGTCCAGGGGGTGCCATTTTGTCTGGCTCTCCTGCAAGACAATTCCTGAATAACAAGTTAGAGGTGGCTGGCACAAATCAAACCTTCACACACCAATCATATTTGTTCAGTCTGTCGCCAGGCTGCAGCTGAGACAGGCTGCAGAGCCAAAAGCATACCAAAGCAGCCAATACAGAATGATAAACTATGAGGCCAGCTATTTGCTTTAACATTAAGTCAGGGTACATTATTTTAAGCCACTAAGACGGTACTAACATTGCACTAAAGTTCAGTTAATCATCATAATGTGCCCTTTTGCTTTGACAGAAAATAGACGGTTATATAAATATATGGAAGCCTTATAAGCAGAGCAAAGGAAAATGTGTTCCTGGATAATAAATTTGGAGAAACAATACAGTACTTAATTAATTGGGAAGCTAACGCCGCACTAGCTTAGCATAGCATAAAGCATAAAGACTAGAAACAGAAATCCAACAAGTGAAGTTGTGTTTTTACAAAGAGTTCAACAGTGTAAAAACTCTGTGGTGGAAGCTGTTTGTTAGTCTTGTGGTTCAGGCATACAGTATAGTGCCTCCCAGAAGGCAGTGTCCAGGATGTGTGCTGTCCCCGACTACGGCTGTGACCCACCTGGTGCAGCGGGTCCTGTAAATGTCCTCTAGAATGGGAGCTCCACTCTCGCCACCTCTCTCCATGGAGCGATGGATGAGGGGCCTCAGTCTCAGCTCCTTTGTCATTGCTGCACTGAGGATCTGGTTGTTCTCTCAGTTCCAGTACTCCAGGTTTTCGACCTCTGTTCAGTTGGCAGCCTCATCTCTGGGTGTGCTCCTCCCTACCATAATGGGGTGGGTAGAGAAAGTGCTGCTATAGTAAAGTTTGATGGGTCTAACTTGAACAGGATGCATCTGTGGTGTGAATTTGAACATCCTAGGTCACATTGTTCTGAAATTATGGCTAATGTTAAAGTTTTTGTGGAACAGACGCTGCTGCCGACACCAAGACTTTGTAGTACTTTGACTTTTTCTTCAGAATGGGCTTTCCTTTTGAAATTGCAAAAGTCAAGAGGATAAATATCTAAGGCTTTATTAATATGAACCTTGCGATAGAACTAGTCTTCTCAAGTTTACTTGGTGTTATTGCATTTGCATTAAAAAAAGAGCATGTTCTACCTAAGACATGGTGAACAGTTAATCACTAGATAAGCTGCTTACAGTCCACATGGTCTTTTAAGAAGACTTTTATAAAAATCACACAGTTTGAAGGCGAAGAAAAGGCGACAGACACATTTCAGTCCTGCATGAAAGTTTTGCAGAGGGGCCTCTGCCATTATCAGCACTGAAAGATGTTCTGCTGGCAACCAAATCGGGGGACGTGACGGCTTTCAGGGGTCAAGCTTTGCATGTTTGCAGTATGAATTTTTGCCCACTGCTATTCATTTGGGTTCAAACCTTTCGGCAGAAGGCCATGGTTCAGTAGCTCTTTTGCGTCTCTATGTGCGTGTGTTTGTGTGTATACCCTGAGAAAGAAAAGATATGCAGTGCAGACAAGTGTGTGTGGTCATGACAGCTAATCTGTGAGCAGGTGTGGTCTTTGAACACATATACACAGTAAATCAGTTAAATCTCGCTGTCTGTGGATGATGCATGATGCCACCAGAGGCACATCACTCACTCTGTCATGACATGCATTTGAGCCAAACTGGCTCACAGAGATTTCTCCTTTAAACTTTTTCCCTCCAGATGATGTAAGAAGTCTCTGAAGTAGCAGGAAAGATTTGTCAAATGTTATGGTTGTGGTGGAACTAACATGGAAGACTGAGCAATTTTTAAGGCCAAATACAGCCACACTTTCATGTAGTACTCACAAAAAACTTTATTGTTACCAACAAAGGCTTTGCAAAATCAGAGGTTTACTCAAGCGTTTTATGCCTTTCTTTTTTCTCTGCCCACACTAATTGTTACACTAGTGTGGGCAGAGAATTGTTAAACCACAACAATGTTAATGTGTTACTATTATTGCTGTCAAAAAAAATAACAATAAAACAACAGTCCCTTCTTCTCCCAAACATCCACCTGTAGGAGCACACTGTTTTCAGTGAAAGGCAAAATGGAAAACGTGTAAATAGTTTTTGATGTGCGTCAGATTGATTATTATTTTTACTTCCTGTTTGCCAAGACCTGAAGAAACAATTTCACAAAGCAAAAAAATGACATATTCTGATTGCCTAGGGTCAAAATTAGGTTTGGGTTGTCAGAGGGTTAAACTTCTTTGACTTTATATATATATATATATATATATATATATATATATATATATATATAAAAACAACCAGCAGAGTTTTCAAAATGCAGACTGCAGAGAGGCAAAATTCTAGCCTTGGTTCAGGGAAGCCATAACACTTTTTAATCAGAGTATAGGATCAAGTCAAGTAAACTTCTGGGATATTGATCTGGTCAGTTAAGTAGCAGAGAGGGCTGTTAATCAATTTCAGCTGCTTTCAGAAACACTAGAGGGACAACAATGAGACAATCCCCAAAACAGGAATGGTTTTACAAATGGAGGCCACATTTCAGTTGAAATCTGGGAGGCGATCCCCCCGGACACCATCCGTTGTCTCATTAGGAGCATGCCCCAACATTGTCAAGTGTAAGAGCCTTACATACTACTGAGTTACTGCAATTACATTTTAGGAAAATGGACCCACCATTTTTTTCACTGTGAACGTCTTGGAATTCAGCCCTCTGTGCGTTGCGTTGATAATTTTTATTTCTATCAAACGATGTGGCATCCTTTCATTCAACACATTATGTAGTCCATATCAGTACAGGTAATAAGCATACAGAGGGAGGTTTCGCAGACATGACCACATTTTTAAGCATTTCCCTAAACTAGTGACTCAGTCCATAAAATTTAAAAAGTGTTTACAGAGCTCAAAACAGAAAGCTGTCCTCTCATAGACATCTATTGAGCTTTTGCAGACCACTAACCATGTGATGTTAAATTGTCCACCCCTTTTGGACATGTGACAATCATGGGGACAATGTAGGATCAGGTGAATTAGGCCCCAGTCACCAGTCTGGCAGCTACTGGCCATGATGAAAAAAATGAGTTTTCCCCAAGTAGTTGCTGGAGATTGGTGGCAGTCGCTGGGAAAATGATTGCTAAAGTCCCAGCCACACAGCCCTGCAGACCAGTCAGTGACTCCCTGGCAACCACCTGTTGCTAGGGAAAAATGTGTAGTCCCCAGCCAGTTGGCAAAAACCATGTTGTGACAGTTTTGGTCGCCAGCATCTTGCTGCAGTCATAGTTTAAAATTAGACGGACTTGTTTAAAAAGACAAGCCAGCTACACTAAGAGCTGTAGTGAAACTGTAAAAAGTATGAACCAAACCGGAAACAGAGACCGATTGCCTTCAAATTAAAAGTTGCACCCTTTGAAATGTGTTCCCTAGAGCACCAAAGAACTTTTACTTTGACGGTAAACCTTCTCCTTTTCTGTTTTGTATTGCATTTTATAAAGCTGTGCCGCCACTTGGCTAGTAGTTAGCATGTGTTTACAGATAAACATAAAAAATTACAGGAAACTGTGGTAATCTAACAACAAAATCAGCACCTTCTTTGCAAACAAATTCACCCAGCCAGCAACCTCCGGGGAATGAACCAGTCCGGGACATGATACAACCACCAGTAATTGTATCATATCCAATATAGCGGACAACTCTCAAGCAATGTGTGCATAATGTCATGTGCGAAACCTCAGAATGACAGAATTATATTTGGAAAACAAATAGATATGGTGCATCAAGTACTTTTTGAGTCTGGCTTTCAAGACCTGGTTGACCTTAACTCCAATCAGCTGCCAGGGGGCTACTGGCTTCACTTCTAAGTTGGGGATCTGTCATTGTTGCATTACATAGTACATTTCTTTGTTAGAATAAACTATAATTTCAATTCCACATTGAGTGCACTCCAACCTTGCACTCTAGACTTGTGACCAAGTTTATATCTTCAGGAAGATGTTATGAGTCTGGATCTTTGCTTTAATTTACCATGTAAAGGCTTCTTTCATAAGAATGAAGAGTAGTACCCATACACAGAGGACAATACCTTTTCGCCAGCAGTCTTCTTCATTCTCCTACAGCTTAATTGACACTAACATAACGAGACGTTTGAATTGAAGCATCTTTTGGGCTTATCTGTTGTCTGTGTCTTTTCCCAATGTCCCCATGTAAGGCACTGGAGCTGTCAGTGTTAGACATGGTCTGTGGGTTATCAGTGCTGGAAGCTGCTTTCCAGTGCAGGACAGGACAGTTAAGCAGACGAGCTGACAGGCTGACAGGTGTCAGCTCTACAGGATTCATGCAGATCCAGACCTCTCGCTCGCCACAGTGCTTCAAGAACAGGTGGCTCACGCTGATACATCACACACAGACCTGTTCACAGTGGACACACACACACACACACTTTCAGGCACACACAGAGAGAGCCATCAGAATAGCACATTTCCTCAAAAACATGGATGCAATACAGCCAAGCATGTGGTGTTTGACAGGCATCAGTGAGCATGCATGTAAGTGCTCAAAGTGCAGTTATATTTACATGTAAATGTGATAAAAACCATAGAAATGGAAATCTAGATATGTAATATATAAGCTGCACATAATTATTAAAATGTTATTTTTTATCACACGTACTTAAATTATGCCAAAAATACAATTAACTATTAACTAACCCTTGTGGGCAAATGGCCCTAATCTCCTCTAACGGGTAACTGGTTTGCCAGCTTTCATATGAAAGCAAACTCTAGCCATTCCCCATGTTAACTCTTTTGCACCGAAGGTCGGACTTTCTTCAGCTGTATCTTTCAACCAAATCAGAGTTTAAAGATGGTCAAGTGGATTTGAGCTACAATCTTGTTCGTCTAAATCAGCCTGCAGAAATCATGCACCTGTTGTGAGCCTTCTGCATAACATCGGTTACTACTTAGCATTGTGGCAGTGAGAAACATGGCACCAGACCAGAAAGTAAGGCCTGATTCCAGCCTGGTTCCTGCAACCTCTCCTGACACACTCTCACATTGTTTGCACTTATGTGAAGAGTGCTGTTCCAAATCAGCTAACCCTAGGGGAAAGTGGGATATATATCACTCAAATGATTCTGTGCATCAGTACATTACAGTGGAGCACCTTTTTTGAGTCTGTTATAGGAGAAACACCATGTACTTTCATATTAGTGATAATTTCACAAGACAAAAAAAAAGACAAGTTTTAAATGATTTTTGTACACATTTTTGGAATTTTCATAATTTATTATTCTTATTTTTGTTGTTTAAAATGCTAAAAACAAAGCCCTAACAATAAAGAACAAGAAAAGAAAAAGAATTAAGACAAGCATTTTAAAATGCTGTTGTGAATGCCTAGATGAGACTGAAACCGAATAAGCCCCTTTTCCAGTAAGTGATGGACAAAAGCTCAATATCAGACAATTGTCATACATTGCCTGTGCGGCAGGCAGAGTGTGGACCCAAATGCAGAACTCCAGAGGCAAAACATAAACTCAGGACTCAGTTTTATTGCTGTTTACTCACACAAAATAAAGCAAACATACAGAATAAGGCTGGCCTGGAAACCACAGAACTGAAAGGCGCGCACAACCACGGGGGATGAGGGAGAATGCTCCACAGACCTAAGGCCGCCTGAGGGCTTAAATACACATGAGGCAATTAGGGCACGGCTGGGGAACACAGGTGAATAGAATCAAACCAACAAGACAAGGGGATGCAAAACTAAACACAAAGCACACAAGACAAGAGACTAGCAAAATAAAACAGATGAAAACTAAACATGACAGAAATGCAGACGTGTCACAGACAACACAGGGAAACACAGAAATCAAATATGAATAAACCATAACCCAGAACAGAACTCAGATAAGAAAACTAAGAAGGCCAGAGGATCAAATAAAGAAACCAACCAGGAATCAGTAAAAGAAGGAACAAAACTCAAAACTGCAAAAATTGCACAAAAATAAGAATCAAAGGCAATAAATAACAGAATTAAAACGTCAGCAACTAAAAACATTGGGTCACAGACTCAGGATCATGACAGTAATATCAGTATAAATCACTATAAATAAACAAGTGCCTGTTTCAAAAGGGTGCTCAAAGCTTGCCAGTGTATTTCTATCCAACAACTTAATTAAGTTGTTAACTCCACACTGAGTTACATTTGTCATTGACTAGAGCAGGAGAAAATTGGTATTCTAAGTATAGGCTTTCTCTGTGTCAACTAATGGCTAGAATGAAAGTTTCTATGAGGGCAGAGTGTGGGTCTATAAAACAAACAGTGGTTCACTGGGACATAGAGAATCAACTTCATTCCAGATACAGAAATGAATTACACAAGGCTGCAGTGAGCAAAAATTATGCAGAAAGAAGGTGATGGTAGTTGTGTTTAGGGGTATAGGACTGGTGGGGGCCAGTAAACCACTTCCGAATCATTTTTCCAAATCATATGCTCCATGCTCTGTGTTGCATCTTTGTGAATCAGCAGAACAATGAGCTGAAAAGCTTTGAAGAAATACTTGAAATGACTCCATGGACTTCTAACCTTAATTGAATTCCATTCACTCACTGTACCTAAATTCCAATGGACATTTATGGGGCACCTGAAGACATTCCAGACATTCCAAGAAATTGTACCATCACATATGCTGAAATTTTCTCTGATTAAAATATGTAAAATTTCTGCACTTTTACAAGACAGCAAATTAAAATACATTTGTTGAAGCTTTAAATTTATATGGAATCTTGTGTATTTTTTTCACAAATTTCTATGTTAACAAAGGTATTTACATGAGTGAAAATAAGGAAAATACTTAATATTATGTAATAAAATTAATAATCTGTATAAATAGAATAAAAATTTAAAATAGCTACCAATTAAACCAGGAGTACCCTAAACGTAGAGTTCCACTGAACATGATGAGTCCCCCTAGTGCTGCAGGTACCTGAAGATCTTCAGGAAATAAGCTGTTGCACGAGGTTAGCAGGGCGGGGCTGTAGAAGGGCATCGACCCAGTTGCAGGACCAGTGTTTGCTTGTTTGCACAAGGAGGAACAGAACAAACACTGCCAGTCCCACAAAGTGACCAAACTGTCAGAAACAGACTCTATGGGAGTAGCATGAGGTCCCAACAACCTATAGTGGGACTTGTGATCGATTGGCATTCCCCAAAGAATACCAGAACTGGCTGGTCTGCCACTGGCACCCCATTCTCTTGGGTGATCTATGTATTGACAGTAAATGTTACTGTGTAGACGTTTTTTGCACCTGCATGTGCATTTGTCATCTGTTATGAAGTGTGGAATGAGAGGTATGCAAATGCAGAACTGAGAGACCAGAAAGTTAAACTAAACACTAACCTTTAATTAGGCTTCATGCAGAAGTCCCTGATACAGTAAAGCAAAAGTTCACAGAGTGAAAAATAAAGAGGAAAATCTAAACTTCTTCAGAGAACAAGACCACACAAGAGGAGGTTAACAGATGATCTGAAAAAGCACAAAGGAAATAGGGTATAAATACACAGAAGGACTAGGGGATGTATATATAGCTAGGCACAGCTCAGCTGAAATTAATCAAGACAGCGATATAAAGGAAGCAAAAGTAAATGCCAGACACAGGAGACAAATGACTACCAAAATAAAACAGAAAGTGAGAAACAATAATTTGTAACAGGGAGATTCAGGGATAAAAACAGTGTGAATAACACAGAAGGACCACAGGGAGGGAACACTGAGAGAACTACTACTACTTTATTATCAGGAGTACATTTGATGTTTACTTTTCATAGATCCCTACAAAGTCTCACACTGTGAAAAAGAGCATAAAAGTTCATGATAGATATTTGAAAGCATTATCATTTTTTAAGTGACACTTACAACCAGCTACACAACATGCACACTGGTTATGTGCCTCAGTTTTTGAACATCCTTAACATTTTGGTGCAAATTCACCTGTTCATAATACCCCTTGACACCAATAAGTGAGTGAAAAAGAAACACTCAGTGCATCATGTGAACCCCCCAGCAGCCTAGGTCTACTGCAGTGTAATTAAGAGAGTGTCCAGGGTCACCTGATGCAGCTCTAACTCTAAGCTTTATCAAAAAACAAAGTTTTAAGCCTAATCTTAAAAATAGAGAGGGTGTCTGTCTCCCGAATCCAAGCTGGGAGCTGGTTCTGAAAGCTGAAGGCTCTGCCTCCCATTCTACTTTTAAGTATCCTAGGAACCACAAGTAAGCCAGCATGTCTGAGAGCGAAATGCTCTCTTGGGGTGATATGGTACTATGAGGTCTTTAAGATAAGATGGGGCCTGATTATTTAAGACTTTGTAAGTGAGGAGAAGGATTTTAAATGTCAGAATTACATTTAAAATCCTTCTCCTCACATACAAAGTCTTAAATTTTAGATTTAACAGGGAGCCAATGAAGAAAAGCCAAAATGGGAGAAATATGGTCTCTCTTTCTAGTCCCTGTCAGTACTCTAGCTGCAGCATTTTGGATCAGCTGAAACCTTTTCAGAGAGTTCTGATAGTAATAATTCTAATATTCCATCCCAGAAATAATACAGTAAATGCATTGACTAGTTTTCAGCATCACTCTGTTTCTATTTTTAGTGATATTGTGCAAATGCACAAAGCAATCCTACATATTTGTTTAATATGGTAAATGGACTGGTTCTTATACAGGGCTTTTCTACTCTACCTGAGCACTCAAAGCGCTTTTTGCAACATGTCTTAATCACCCATTCACACACACATGTTCATAACAGAACTTTTTCTTTCTGAGGACTTAAATGATGGATGCATCAGGAGCATCTTGATGTTCAGCATCATGCCCTTAGGATACTTTTGCACATAGACTGGAGCAGCCAGGGATCAAACCACCCACCTTACGATTAGTAGATGACCTGCTCTAACTCCTGAGCCACAGCCAGCCCAGACAGATGCTGGTCAAAAATGACTCCAAGATTCCTCATAGTGTTACTGGAGAAAAAGGGAATACCATTTTGTCTAAGTATTTGGTTAGACACCATGTTTCTAAGATCTTCAGCTCTGAGTACAATAACTTCAGTTTTATCTGAATTTAGAAGCAGTAAATTAGAGGTCATCTTGATGTGTGAAGAAGACTCTACATTGAACTACACTCCCCTCCAAGCCTCAGAAATTCTGGGACAAAGTTTTATGGACTGATGAGACAAAAATGAATCTTTACCAAGGTGATGGAAAGGCTAAAGTTTGGAGGAAAAAAAGGATCTGCTCATGATCCCAAACATACGATCTCATCTGTGAAACACAGTGGAGGTAATGTCATGGCTTGGGCTTGCGTGGCTTCTTCTGAGACGGGGTTATTAATCTTCATTGATGATGTCACGCATGATGAAATCAGAAGTCTCCACAAACATTTTATCCATCAAGTTAAAGAACGATGCAACCAAACTGATTGGGAGATCCTTCAACATGCAGTAAGATAATGGCCCAAAACTACAAAGGAGTTCATCAGGGGCAGGAAGTGGAAGGTTTTAGACTGGCCTAGTCAATCTCCAGACTTAAACCCTACAGAGCATTTTACCTGTTAAAGAGGATATCAAATGAGGTTGTGGCAAAAGCCTGGAAAAGCATCACAAATGAAGAATACACATACCACGTGTTTAGAGTAGGGATGCGCCGATCCGATATTCAGTATCGGATCCTGGCCTAAATTACAGGATGGGATATCGGAAAGAAATTTAAAAAATGCAATCCGATCCAACCCACATTAGCTGCATTACAGTTCTTCTTCTTCTTGTGGATTTGCGGTTGACCAAACCAGCTTAGAGCTGCATTACCGCCACCTACCGGAATGGAGTGGGGATCAGGAAATAACCCCCACAGTTCTCCGTCCCTTTGACACTGAATGGATGATCGCTGACATGTTTCCCACGCCTCCACCGCTCTCTGCGTGTTTGTGTGTTGTGCTCACAGAGAATTTCAGCTGTTATTTTTTTTCTCTACTTCAGCTCCCGGACATACTGCTAGCGAGCGCCGCATCCGGTACCGGAAGGACCCCTTCCCCGTCAAAATATTTTTTATACTTAATCCCTGATTAGTGACTAAATATAGACCTGCAGTAGAAACGTATTTAGGAGAATGCTTGTGAATATAAAGCATTACAAGATTACACTTTCGACATAATCACTGATAACACAACAGCAGCAGTCAGTTGATTTACCTGCAGTCAGTCTGCACAAGCATAAAGAGGCGGAGCCGGTGAGCTCAGATGGAGCAGAAGAAAGCTTTTCTCCCTGTAAGCACCATTAAAGCTTTACTGGGAAACAGCTGGAGGTCCTTCATCAACCACCTGATCAGTAAGTGAAGAAAAGAGAACTTTGTAGCTGCTCCATCCACCCTGATTGTTTCACACAGGGAAAAACTGCAGTACAGAAGTTCTCGTCTCACATAGGAGCAACAGGATTCAGGTGCTAGAGCGATTGTTGCAAGTAAAGTAAAGTTTATTTATTTAGTGCTTTTCACAGACAAAAAGTCACAAAGCGCTGTACAATAATTAAAACCCAATATCAAAAAACCCAGATAAAACACCATGTTAAACACATATTAACATTACCATATTAAAAGAAAAAGAATTAAAAATAAAGTCAACAGAAAGCCTGGTTAAACAGAAAAGTTTTCAACTGTTTTTTTTAAGACACCACAGAGTCAGCTAAATGGAGCTGGAGTGGTTAACAGTTCCAGAGCTGTGGCACCACTGCCTGAAATGCTCTGCCCCTCCCTGGTTCTTAGTCTTGTACGTGGGACAACTAAAAGATTTTGATTTTGTTGTGTGAGAGACTGTTGACTTATGTAAAATGTATACAGGCATTTAAAAAATCATTTTTTTGGTATTTTTTCAGTATCGGCTTTGTATCGGTATCGGCCGATATCGAAATGTAAAATATCGGTATGGGTATCGGCCCTAAAAAGTGGTATCGTGCCATCCCT
>JAMQGT020009849.1:0-48164 GCA_024447675.2 Pterophyllum scalare
ACAATATTATTGGTTTTAAAACATCGGAGTAAAGGGATGTGTAAATGTAGCATGATTACAAACTTCTTTAAACATGTTGTGTAAATAAGCAGCAGAAATCATGTCATAGCCAGCGGCTCCCAGATGGTGTTATTCCTCCAATACACAGCTGCACAAAAATAATAAATACGCTTTAATGTACTCCCGAAGAAAAGAGAAGCTCTTCTGGCTTCATGCGGGCCGGATCTGTGAGAGCGGTTACCCCAAAAACCTCAAACTGCCGACAACACAGCCACCGAATCAGACACGCGGGGGGGGGGGGGGGTTGGGCTTTAATAACGGTCGCGATAATCTATACGTGCTCCTTTAAGTTTGATGTTGTCAAACATACAGCACAGGGCCCAGAAACGGCCTGCCGAAGGGTCCAACACGGCCCACTGGATGGCTTTGGAAAACGTAAAAATGGCAACAATGTGTAGCAACTTGTTTTATCTCATTTTTTGTCAGTTTTACAAACTCCTTGCTGACAAAGTCGTCACTGGTTAAGTTATAAAACGCTGTTTTAGAAGATGGTTTACTATATGATTTTATTTTTTTTTATTACAGAGGGTCCATGAGACGCTGAATCAGCAGTTTATTAATAACAGGATGAAGTCTGGTAATAAGCAGCCAGTGTCTTCTCTGTAGTAGTGAAGGTCTGATGATGGGTTTCTTTGATTTCCTACTTGTAAACCGAGACATAAGTTAAAATAGCCAATTAATAAGTCTTTTTCTGAAGACATATCACAGATTAAATGTGTAGTTTGACTTATTAATTTGGAAGGTGTTCCCGTGTTACTGGTCTGACCCATTGAAGAGCAGACTGCTCTCTGCTACGCTCACCTCGAGTAGCTTTGCATGACTCAAAGTTCAAAAATAATAGCTATTAATATAAAGTGGGTAAGAACAGTGTTCAAGTTCATTCTCTGTCTGAAACAAGCCGTTTTAGCCGCCTCCCCCTTCAAACCAGCCTTCTTCTGATTGGCTGCTCCTAGTAAAAGGAAGGTTTGATCAACAGGTGGTGCAGAGCTCCTGTGATGCACATTTGAGGATATCCAGATCCACAAGTAGAAAAAGCTGTCTGCATCCTGAGCTTTACAGACACTGACTTCATTGTTTGAAGCATGTTTACTCTGAACATCCACCACTGCATCAGGAGACGTGACAGAAAACAGGGAGAACCCGAACAGATCGCAGCTCGTCACCAGACTGCATGCCTCAGCTTGCAAAATAACAGTGAGTTGATTTAGTATTTTTTAAGTTGTTTTAATATAGTGACAGATTTAGTTTCGCTTAATTATATCACTGGAGCTGTTATAAATTACGGACTGATGGCTGGTAATAAATGTTTGGCACTGTCGTGGTGAGGAAATGAAGCCGAAGATGATGTAGCTCGGAAATAGTTGGAAATAATGACATCTCGTATTCACAGCCCTCACAGCGCCCGAGGAACTCACTGGTGGGATGAAATATCGGGCAAAGGATTGAGACACAAAGCCATCTGCTTTGACTGTATTTCTGTCATGCTCTGTCCTACTTCATTCATCACAGAAAAAAACAGACACCCAAAAGAGGATCGGGGAAAGAGGGAGCCAGAGATATCACGCTGAGTAAAGTTTATTTATCATGGCCTGTCAGAAAAAAAAATCTCGTTTCAACTGAGAGGGCCGCGCGCCGAGGCGGCTCTCCACCATCGACTGTCATCGACTCCCGCGGCGAGTTTCTGCACTGAATCGCACAGGTGGAGCTCGCTGAAGCAAATGCATTCACGTTCTGCAACCACAGCACGCCCGATGGAGTTATCGGGCGCCGGCAGAAATCACGGTCCGACACCTGCACAGATGGGAAAGAGCAGAACTAAAGGATAACCTGAAGTGTTTAACATCCAGCACACGTGGTGTCGGGCTGATACCGAGTGCTTCACCGGGACAAAGGTCTGTAAGAAGGAAGGGATTCATTGTGCAGTCTGGAACTAAATCCATCGAGTTCAGGAAGCACACATAGTATTACATACATGCAGATTCCTCTCAAAGTGTCTCACTCTTCACTTTTTAACACCTGCTGAATTTTGGGGCTATTTAAAGCCTTGTTTGAAATATCACACAGTAAGTGCCTCAGTTGCTTAAGTGCTTTGCTGCTCTGCAATCTTCTCTGCTGCAGAGAAAAATGTGCTTTTCTTAATACAGAAGTGGCTCATTGTCATTATGTTGCTGCCATCTGTCTGCTTGCAGACGAGAAGAAAGGGCTCATTAACGCCGGCTGGAGACGGCGGCACCGTCTGAGCTGACCCCGCATCAGGAGGGAACATTGGAAAAGTGAAACGACGAGTTCGGACACGGTCGAATGCACCGGTGAGGAGGGGGCGAAGAGGAGACGAGGGGTTAGGAGAGACGGGAAGAGCTGGAGGCTGTTCAGAGCGTGAGTGGGAGAAGTGTGACTTTCCTTCGGCCAATGGCGACTCGGCCTCCCACGCTCTCCGGCCGTCGCGGCGTCTCTGCTGCTGGTAACAGAGGGCTCGACATGATCTTGTCCTCCTCGCAGCTCCGGAGCTGCAGCTCCATCTCACATACAGTATGTTCCTGGCACCAGTGGCCTTTAGCAGATTCAGCTTCAAGTCGGTGCTTTTTTTTCTGTGCAGTGCTACCAAAGATGGACGTGCACTCCTGAACACCCTTTGCAAATCCAAGTACGATAACCAAATCCACCTCAGGCATGAGTTTCCTCTCACACTGAGCACGTTAGGTTCAATGCAAACCTGTTGTGGAGGAAGTCAGGGCGGATGGTTGGACGATTGCTTGACTTTGGTTCTCATCTTTGGCGAAATCATTGTCTCGTAAGTGTCGGTATTATCACACTCGTTTTTTGCTGCGATTCCTAACTGAATTTAGCATTAAAGGCCATGACTCCTCCCAGGAAACATAAGAGCTCCAGTAAAAAGGATCTAAGTCTCAGTTATAAGGGCTGAGAGCCAACTAAAACCTGCCGCACACATCTACAAGCATCACATAACTGCACCGAAACACACTGTTCGCCTTTCAAATAGCATTTCACATCATTCTGCTTTTTGAGATTACCTCAAATTAGCAACACTGGCATGAAAGCATATCTTGGCGGTGGTTTATTGGGTGGTACAGCAACTGAGCTGTTAGTGCAGGGTGACTGGTTTGATCCCCAGACCTGGCCTTGCTTGCTTTTCGGCATCTCCTCACTTGTGGCATTCTTCTGGCGCCACTGGTGTTGGGAGGATGTGTTGGAACAAATCTTGTCCACAATGGCTCCAACTCTCAACTTGCAGGACTTAAAGGATCTGCTGCTAATGTTCTGGAGCCAAATACCACAGGGTAACCTTCTGAGGTCTCAGAGTCCAGGCCTAAGTGGGTCAGAGCTGTTTTGGCGCCATGTGAAGGAGCAACAGCGTTTAAGGCAGGGCTGGTCAGAGTATCCCGGCTCATTAGTGTACTGACACGTTCCCGTAGCAAGTTTTACTTTGAAAAGAGCTTTGATCAAAGAGATGATGGAACATTTATGTCAACCAACCAGCCTGATCACAATGTGGCAACTTTCACTGGGCCTTTATCCAACCCCAGCTGAGAAGAGGGTCTTAAAGAAGGATCAAACAAGACATGAGGAGACTGAAAGGACAAAGACATTAGTTGTGAGCTGTAAAGCTTCAGTGTGGGGCAGAGAGGAGAATATAAACTGGACAGGCAACCAACTTTCATGGGTGGAGTGTGGGTGGTGGCGTTAGATCACCATTCTTTGAGTTATAAAAGGAAAAAACTGAGACAAAGAGAAATACTTTCATCCTGTTAATGGTCATGGTTACACTTGCTGTCACAAACACCATGCCCATCAAAGACAGGTTATGAACTAAGATGCACAGGAAACTGTTACATTTACATTTAAACCCGCACTGCAAGAGGCATATACACCATTAATAAACCTTTACACTGGACTACACAACAAATTCAAGGATACGCAACCTACTTTAAACAACATGAACCAATTCCAAAAGCGCAAAGACTTCATATCCTAGCACAGTGCGCTTAGTTTGCTTCTCAAGGTGCACAAATGGGTAAAGTCACCACACACTGGGACAGCTCGAGTCACTGAGTGAAGAAGCAACACATTTCCATTTGTTTGCAGGTTTCAAGTGAGCTCAAGCTTTAAAGATGCAGATGAAAGAACTTTTGTTTTAAAGACACTTTCCACAGTCTGACTTGCGCAGGCCCATTTGCTCCAAAATCATTGGGATGTCAGTCTCCATCACCTGCTGATGGTGCTCCACACTGGTAGCAGTTACCTCTATCACTGCAGATGCACTAAGCTGCTACTAACCAAACCAAAATAGACTGAGCTTGGTTGTTATTGCAGTGACCTTTGCTGATGTGGATCTTCATTCTTTCCATTACAGAACTTACTTAGATCCTCTCATGCTACATACATCCTCCGACAGTTTCAGCCCTTGGCAGCTTGGTCTCACCTCATGTTGTGACTTCTACAAATATTCTTCTCCAAGCAGTCAAATCAGAGTCTTCTTCAGGTGTCTCCATGGAGTTTGCATGAGCAGCTTCTTTGTAGAAACTCTTAGTTGGTGATGTGACCGTAATATTGGATCTTGAACATGTGGTGTAGGCACCTCCACTCAAAGACATCAGACTTCTTCTTGAAACTTGCTGACATCTTCCAGGTTTCACTGGAATAGGTGTTCGTAGGGACCACAGTGGAGGTAAGGGGGCGGAGCTTGATATTCAAGGAAACACACCAGACAACCAAAGTTGCCTTCCCAGTGCCACACTGCCATTACCCAAAGGTGTGACTTAATTTTAGGTCTATGTCAGTGGACTCCAGCTGAGGGGACACCTTCTTGGACTGGCCCCGCCCCTAATGCCAAGCTGAAGCCGAACAGTCACCTGACATCAGCGTTAGAGACCCTTGGTTATCTGGAGACCAATCACTTACAACCCTTCCACATGTTTGCCTACAGAAACTTTTATTTAAGGAAGAACCGGTGAGAGCTTTGTATTAGAAATAAATGTGAAAAAAAATAATTTTATCCCCATTATCTCGATTTCATAATGGTTGGGAGCCAAAACTTTAATTGAAAATATAATCAGATTAATTGCTCAGCCCTACTTGACACTCAAGTCAGCTTCATCGACACTATCATTGGAGCATATGGCGAAGGCGCTGTGCTGCAGTGAGTGCCTTTACATTTTCATGAGTTTACTTGAGCTCCAGCTTTCAGGAGAGAGACACAGGCTTCTATGAGATCACTGCAACAGATGGGCGAGTCATCCACTCGCTGCAAACAGGGTTATTTATAATGTGTCTCAGAGTGCAAATTCACACAAAAACACCACCTCTGAGAGAGCGAAGAAATATGGTGTGAAGCAGCAAAAAATCTTGCACCCTTACAAAGACGTGTCATCCTGTAGATGAGATGTGGTTTCTGTACGGAGAGGGGAGCATGAAGTTATATTCTCCAAAATAAACCGAGAGGGGGGGGAAGCAGCTTTCACATGACCTGCAGCGAGAGCCGAGCAGATTCACCGCCATCTGTTTGTAGCTTTGACAATGATAGGAATGGAGTTTTTAATATCGCAAAGGAGGCCAGCAGCGCTGTGACATCCAAATGAGAAGCAGTGAGAACATGTCTGTTCATATTACAGTGAGCCGGGAACGGTTTGTGTTTGTGAGTGCTGGCCTTTGTATGTGTGCATAAAGGAGTCAAAGAGGGAGACGGTGTGTTCAGAGTGTGTGTCTGTCTGTGTGTGTGTGCAGGCATTCTTCAGCCTCAGGAGTGTGGGAAGGCAGGAGATGAAAGCCATCTTCCAGAGTAGAAACGACAAACACCTTCTCAGTGAAACATCCCTTCATATTCAGAGCTTCACATCTCATGAGAGCTCACCTCCGCAAGACAAACAAGCTGCGCTTCGTGACACGGAGGAATTTCACACTCGCTCTTTGACATCCTCGCTCTCGAGGACAGTTACATTTTAAAGACTGCCATCAGTCGTGCTGGTTCATAAGGAGGACTTCTCTGTCAGCCAGCTGAAACCCTGTGCCATGCACTGATTAGCAAATGTTAACAAGATAATAGGCAAAACCCAGACTATTAATATAAACACAACCATATTTATGATGAGGTCACTCTCGGGCTGATATTCAGTCGTGGCGACAGTGTCGGCACTGGCTTCTGTTCTTCTTTGGATTCGTTTTTCCACATTTCTAGTGAGGAACAATCGTGAGCCCGTCAGACGCTTCAGAGACTTTTATCTGCAAATAAATCCAAGTTATGCAAAGTCATTTATTTATGGTGTTGACCTTCTTCTTCATAACTCCGGCAGTCCTCCGTGGCATGCTGCAGTTCAGCTTCTGGACCAAATCCTGATTGATGGCGATGCGTTCCTGCCTTATCAGAGCTCCAGGCTGATCACAGTTTTTGGGCTTCTGCTGGTCCACCTGCTTTTTAAGGCCCAATCATAGATTCTCCATCAGATTAAGATCTGTGGAGTTTCCTGGCCACGGATTCAACGATCTCCAAGCCAATTGCTTATCTACTTTTGTCTCATGACATGGTACTCCATCATGTTGGAAATTTCACAGATTGTCACCAAGTTGCTCCTGGATTACTAGAAGAAACTGCTTAGTATGTAGTTAGTACGGTCCATAAAGAAAACAATAAATTAGCATCCATCCATTGTTTTCAAAACTGTTCTGATCTTTGGACAGTGGCAGCTCCAGAAATATTTTTCTGCAGGTGCTGAGGGGGGGCTAAGCATTTTACTGAGGGTGCTTTTAAGGATCTTTTATTCTTTCAGCTCTCAACACACACACAGACACAAGCTATTTTCTTGGGGGTGCTACAGGGGTGCTATGACTTCCAGGGGGAGCTATAGCACCCCCTAGCGCCCCCCCCCCGGTGCCGACACTGCCTTTGGATTGTTTGCTCCTTCATTACAACTCTGCATTGGGCAAATTAAAATTTTATCCACCTGGACGCTGGAGTTAGGGGCGTGGCCTCTCAGACTGACAGGTGACACAGGCGGCTATAGCTGCTAGCTGTCTGCTAGGCTTCCCCTCAGCTAACTGAATGGACCGTGTTGGTGCTGTTGGAGCCGTTTTAATGCAATTATCTGACCAATTATATGGCTGCTGTGGCTTAACAGGCTGAGCACTATGGTTGCAGGTATCTGGGTCTTTGCATTTCACCTGCAGCTTGCTAATCAAGCTAGCTAGCATTAGCTGATAAATTAGCTTGACGCCCTCTCAACTAAACACTGAGGTTCTAAAACGGGCAGTCCAACATGTGACCAGTCTGTGTTCCACAAACCCGTGAAGCAAACCGATGGGGGTTTTTTTTGCTCCATCATGCCAACTCGCTAGTCTTTGATTTATCGGCCCACTGCAGCAGAGCTACAGGGGAGAGCAGCCTGAGTGACTCCATTCACATGAGTTAATGTAAAAAAAAAAAAAGGATGATTAGTGACTTAAATTATTTGTTTATTACATACCATAAGAACAGAGTAGGCATTAAGGACATTAATGTGCAAAGATAAACTCCTGTTATTAAGATATAGAGTGAGCATATGGTTTGGGATGCTCTGAATATTATACAGCATAAACAGCAGCCTGATAAGCATACCAAAGCCTCTTTATTTTGCCAGGCAGTGATTAATAAGGTGATGTGTTTCGACTGTAATTGACCCAGTTAATGAGACCCTTGTTTTGTGGTTTCCTCCCCCGTAACCAACTGTGAGGGTGCTCGAAACAAGTGCCAAAAACTCCCATCTCTGCCAAATGAAACTGGCTTATTAATTCCAATTATACTGATCATTGAACACTCAAATGAAAAATGAAGACGTTTCAACTTGACTAATTGGCCCCAGGAGTGAGCGTATGTTTGGGTCTCTGTGTGTGTTTACATATATATATATATGTGTGTGTGTGTGTGTGTGTGTGTGTGTGTGTGTGTGTGTGTGTGTGTGTGTGTGTGGGGTGGGGTAGGTGGGAGGTGAATGAGAGAGAGGCAGAAAGAAAGAAATGACTGAGGGAAGTTTTCAGTTGTTGGATTACAGCAGCGGTGGTGCTGGAAGCAGGGAGCTGGGACACGCCGGCTGGGATCCGGGCTGATCCGTGCTCTTTGTTCCAGCTTCCCCTCCCCGATACACGCTGACGCGCATCCAGCCTCGTGATAAAAACATTAAGCTAATCAGGATATTCATTAGGCTCAGGGTCAGTGGTTTCAAATCTCCGAGCTGAAAGTGTCCTTCAGCAAACAACCACTCCACAGGTGGATGGCACAACTCAGGAGAGCCAGCTCTCCAGGACAGGGCCAGTGACCCATCCAGATTTAATGGGTGCCCCTCAGCCTGTCGCCAAATATCAGCTTGGTCCCCAGTCCAGGGGGTTTCCCAGCTTTTCTTCTGCGTCTGAATGAATCTGCCTTCACTCTGGTGTTCGCACGGACTACTCTGTGCTTCTCCAGTAGCCTCTGCCAGCAGTGAAATTAATAACAGCCAGCCCTCCATAACAACAGCATGCCATGTTTGACACGAGGTGGAGTTTTGCTTCACCAGCTCTTCCTTTTATCCTTCTCACATCCTTCTTTCCATCATTAAAGAGTCCTGGGGACTCCCTGAGGGTCGCTGCCCTCTCCAGAGCTCTGAGAGCTTCATCCTTTCAAGGGTTTTTTTGTTTTCCCTTTGCATTCAAATGCAGCTCGGTGAGCAAATCAACACCACAGAAGACGGCCTGAACAGCGTGTCTGTGGTCTTTTATTTCCTGTTTCATTTTCGCGTCGGCCTAAACTCTCTGCTGACAGCGGTGGTGTGGTATAAGGTGCAGGTTTATTTCTGAGGTTTTTGTTGTATTTTGTGAGGTTTGTTCATCCACTCGGTTTTAACCATTAGAACTGCTTGGTTGGGTTTAGGTACCAAAAAGACTTGGTGAAGCAGAGGCTTTGGTGCCCAAACTTGTCCAAACAACCAGTGGGGAGAAAATGTTATCGCCTCGGGTTTGAGATGCAAAATGAATTACATCGCCACCACCAGCTCCCCAAACCCCCGCGAGTGCTTTTTCACCTCTTAAACCTCTTTAGATCATCTCTTATTTTAACCTTTGGACTGGCCACGCCCCGTCAAGTCCCGTCTGCGGGACGGATTTGGTGTTTCTGAATGTAAGCTGCTAAGGACTATTGGGAGGATTGTGTTTCTGATAATTTACCACTAAGACATGAAAACAACACCCAAGAAAGATTTTACAGCCAAGTGTCCAAATACTTCTGAAGCCCTGAAGTCTGCTGAAGGTTGGCTCTCCCACACAGGTCGTTCTGCTGATACAAAGTTGCTCAAATTCAAGTTGAGACTCGTCACGTTTAATTGAATGTGCTGCGGCTCAGAGCCAAAAGGACGAAAGTGTAAGAAAACTTCTTCTCTTTTTTTGGTTTTGGTCTTTCACCAACGCGCTTCAGTGAGGACTCCAATTTAAAGACGCACATTTTTACAGTCGGGGGACTCGTGATAGACGTCTCTCAGTCCCCAGAGGTTTCCTACTCCAACTGTTAGATAGCATCTTCTCTGCGGGCCCTTCCCACTCCTACTCGCTGCGTTTAGTGTGGCTTCAGCACGACTTGGGCGTCTATTTTGGGATTGTTTTTCAAACTTGCAAAATGTGTGACAGAAATGAATATTAATTTGTCTCCAGTTAAAGTTTTTATGCTGCAGATATGTGACACAAACACTGTTTATGTTTGGAAAGACGCGGCGTCCCTCCCCTGCTGTCGCCTCGATGTTTGTTGAGACATTCGGAGCGTGTGTGCGGCATTAGCGTGAATAAATCCTCCATCACTTCACTCCACCGTGCCCTGTTTAGGAATAAGTACGGAATAAAATGAGGACATTTACATCCGGAGTCTGTGTTGTGTGGAGTGGGCACAAACGCACTGCACACACAGGTGCGTGTGTAATATCGTTTAAAATGGTGCTGTTCCATTAGTAATATTTAACGAGGATCCAAATAAATCACTCCAGTAGCTGGAGAAACCGTCCTGTAGAGAGAATGAAGTCAGATTTTAGTGCTGCTGCTGCGCCATCAAAGTCTGGGGCCCTCAGAGGTAATAAAACAGTGAGTGTGCGGCTGCTGCCACACCTGAGTGTGTCAGCTTCAGGAGGGGTCAGACTGCACAGGGTGACCTCACTTAGTGTAATGAATGTTTGTACAGCTCGTAAAGCACCGGAGACGAAGGGATATCAGCCTCTGAGGCAAAGTCTACTGCAGCAGGTAGCCACGCAGAAACACGCATTCCTAGGTTTGATTTTTTTTTTTTTTTAGCTCGTCAGCTTTGAAAAAGGTCTCTTCAGCGGTGAGACGACTTTGTGACGGTGCATTTGTCGCAGTGCATTGTGGGCGATAGATTTCTGCTCGTGTGACCACTTTGTTCTCTCAGCTGTGGTGAGCTCGTGCAGAGATTCGGGGTGCAGACCCCACAGCACGAAACGCCACAGAGAAGCTATTCAGGGCGAGGCAACGTGCGGGGCTGTTTATTTAGTTTTGGGGCTGGGACGCCCACGTTCACATGCACACACACAGACCATGTATGTTACCGACACGGTGCCATTGAGCCTCAGCTGCACAGTGTTTGCAGGCTGCTGTCAGAGAAAGAGGGGACTGTTTAAACACTTCCACTGCACAGGCTCCGTTTCTGGAACTTTTTCTTTATTTTCAGTTTGAGAAACTGAATGAACACATTTTTTTTTTAGCACACCTGAAAACTGTGTGAACTAAATTTCTTTAAAAGACTAAAACTAAAAACAAATCCTCAGCTGAGCAGCAGCTGTGGCTGAAAGGCCTCTGAAAATGTACAGTTGCTTTGGGAAATTAGTGAGTCTTTAAAAATTTTTTTAAAAAAGGTCCACTTATGAACTTTTCAGGAGCTCTGAACCATATCACATCATCTTCAGAGAAAAGAAAGAAAGAAATATTATTAATGGATCATAAAGAAATCTTTATAAATGCACATATTCAGTGTGAGACGTTCGCCACAGGGTCGTACTTAAATATGTTGGACTGGATTTGTGTATGCTACCTGCTGGATCACAGCTCTTCACGCTAAAGGCTACAGACGAATGATGGAGCTGCTCTGCTGCTCTCAGATCAGATCCAGATTGTTGGTCTGGCCTCGCCTGAAAGCTGAGCGTCTTTTCTTTGAACGTTGTCTGTCAATAATTCTTCCTTTCAAAGCTGGTTAATATTGTTGTTTTTGTCCATGTGATTATAAATAAGAAAAGTTTTCAAATTGCATTCGGTTCATTTCTACGTGAACAGTATGTCGTCTCTGCCGTCCACACTCACCATTGATCCAGCCCGGCCGGTTCAAGGTGAAACGCAGAATTTCAGGTCGGTGCATCTGAAAAACCAAGCTGTCGTTCCCAGAGCGTCAAATCATCAAATACTGGCAGCACCTCACAGACGCTCACGCCGTGTCCACGGTGCCGTAATTTGGTTCTGGATTTATGGCCAAAGGAAGACGGGTCTCTCATCCCCAACGGACTGGAGTCACATTTAAACGCAGTGGGGAATGATGGGTTAATATTTCAGGTTGAATGAAAGTGCACATGTGAACCCAAATCAAACCTGTCTAAACCAATCCCAGTCATTTCTAGTGATCAACCCTGACCAGTGAGTTCAAGCAAAAGCAAAAAGCCACTGAGCGTGAAGAAAACAAGGTCCCAAACAGGACTGAGATTTACTCCACTGCCACCCCGACAACCTCCAAATGCAGACGTGGTTCTTATTTAAAAGAATCTCTCTGTATGTTATGGTTCAGTCATACATACAAATAGGATGGTGACCTCCCTGTGACTGGGAACCATCATTGCTTTTGCTGTCAGAGGACTTCAAGTATTTGCAGTGACCAGCAGGCGGACCCAGAGGTCGAGTGTGTTGCATGCTCCACCACTGGGGTTGCTCTGACTGACTGCAGTCGCTCTCAGATTGCCAAAGGGTTGCAAATAATCGGCATCTGATTTTTAAATGGATAGATTGGCAGCACATCATAAACAATCCGAGTCAGTCTGAACCGATGACTCATCTGCAGTGCTCGTCTTTGGAATAGGGCACTTGAGTGAACTAGCTGCCCACTGGCTGCATTCTGGTCCCATTCCTATATAAAAGCAAGGTATTCTGCAGTTACAACTACGTCTGAATTTGTGGAGGAACTTCTGAATTTCAGTTTTAAATAAATGAGGTGTAGACGGCAACAGATTTTTGAAGTCACCGTATTATCACAGACTGCATGTAGCTGACAGCCTGACGCCATTCAATCGCAAACTGATAGACTGACTCAGTCTTACTGCTGTTATCACCGTGTTGATGCACCAAAGTTGCTCTGAAGACAGCAACTGATCGCGAGTGGTCGCAGGCCTGGTCCCCATCTCCGAGGCAACCGTTTCCAGATCTGAAGTCACGGCTCACGGTGCCGCCGTCTCCAGCCACCGTTTTCCTGCTGCGGCATAATATGGTGTGAAAGGACACTAGCCAGGAAAGTAAGAATCTGTTTTGCATGTGTTCCTGTCCCATCACAGGCAGCATTAAAGATGACAGCGCTGGGGCCTACTGAGATATGACCCCAGGATGCTCTTGCTGTGAGGTAACAGTGCTAACCACGGAGCCACTGCTGTGCAGAAGCTACCACAAACTGCCTCCTGAAATCCAAACAGAACCTTTACGGAGGTGTCACTTATTGCAGAACTGTTGCATCAAAACTGTCTGACTTTGAACAGTTAGAAGCACCACAGAGAAGCAGCTCAGTCACTGCTGGAGAAAGATTTTCTTTTTTTTTTTTACCCCAAACTTCAAGTCTTCCAATAATAAAGACAATTTGTTCCATGTTTCATGGTGAAAATGAAACATCAGTATGACTCCCCACTAAATCCATGCTGCTATTTAGTCCTAATGAAATCTTCTGTTCATCTGCGTACAGTCAGCCTTCATTATACGTTCAACCTGATTTGTCTCAGTTTTGTTTTCTGCCTCTCTGCCCTCAGGCATCTGTTGCATCTCATTCCTCCCCCTCCTGCATCAGTCAATCCTGGAAATAATTGGCAAGTTTGATCGACAGAGCAAATAATAAACATTACTGCGACAATGATGAGGATCCTCCGCCACTACCATTAATATGATGATTCTGTTGTTCTCGCAGCCTCAGACATATAATCTTAAAGCCTCATACTGTATGTGGGTGTGTAGAATATGATTATAGGCTTTCATTAAACACATAAATAGAAGAGGGAGAGCCAGAGCAGGAGGAGGAGGAAGAGGAGGAGGGCTGCCTCAGCAGACTGCTGAATGATGAAGGAAATACCAAACGGCATTAATGCTTATAAGACCAGAACGAGGGCCAAGAAACAGAAACAGACATATTAGCGGCGAGGCAAAGAAAAGACGGAGAGGGGGACGGGAAGGCGTTAAGGGAGCAGTAATCCACTCGTCACATGCAGAGATGTCAACCAAAGTGACTTCACCTCACAGCTCAGGATGAATCCATTCATTCTGCTAATAGCTGCTCTTATCAACCACTGACTCACTGGAAAAGCACAATGTAATGTTCCTAATGCAGAAACAACTGCTTACACACTGTCTGCGCTGAACTCGGCCATCTACAGACTTCACTGCTGGAGCTGGACAGAAACTCTGGACTGGGAACCAGTTCGAACAAGAAGCACATCTTTGCCGGTTCTCTGTTTCTCCGGTCAGAGATTAGCCTCGATGGCTGAAGACATCGTTGTCCAGCATCACAACAAAAATGTGAGTTTTACCATAGTTTTAATGCTGAAGTGAGATTTGAATTGTAGAATTAAGAAAAGATCAAGTCGGGTGGAGTTATAGATCCTTTTACTGTTTGTAAACAATGATGACGTGGGTAGCGATGCGCGCAATTTTGGAAACAGAAATACAGCGGAGTTCAATAGCGTTTCAATCTATGAGAAGGGATTATCAATGAAAGATCATGAAAACTACCTGCAAAAATTAGCAACCGACTCCCCGATCCCTGTGGTCCGTTAGCAGGTGGACCAGTATCCAGTGCCCAGATATATACGAGTATTTGCTGGAGAAACCCAGCGTACACACCGGAGAGAAGCTGCAGCGCATACAAGTCACTGGATGCTTTCCATTATGTTGTTTGCGGCCATGTACCGAACGTTAACTATCATGACACAGACTCTTGAGTTTTGTGTCTTGAAGGCAGAAGTTCTTCCAAGTCAAAGACAAACTTTTAACTGGCACTGCATATTGGACTCTACAGTGTGATTAAATATTAATTTAAAAATCAGGACTCGCCTGTAAATATCCAGCCACACTACAGTTTAAAAGCCAAATAGCCTACCAGCTAATGCTGTTTACTGTAGATATTAGTATTTATCTAAACCTGACATCCAGGTATAACCAGAGTGGATAAATAACTTAACTTTAAGCGAGCATTTCTGATCGTGTCCTCAGTACATTTGATGGCTTGCACCCACAGACGCCTCCATTTTCTCTCAAACGGCCGTGATCCCGTGGGAATTCGGTACAACTTCAGTCCGCTTTTGGTAGAGTAGGAACTCTGACAGCCAAACAGGCAACAGCAGACGTTTTGATGCTGATATCGCTTTTAAATCGTGTTTTACCGCTGCACAGTCTCGTTGTCCTTATTGGATTGAATGGAGTAGCAGTTCACTTCCGTTGCCAGCGTGCGCATGCATCCTTTGATGACGTAGGCTTTAAAAGGGTCTATTGCACTTCTGGGTTTACTGTGTCATCCTTCTGAGCAGTATGTCGATATAAACCAGTGTTTCTCAAACTGTGGGGCGCAGGGTCACGAAAGATGGGGCGTGAACGACCTCGGAGAAAAGTCATGCGGCGCAAACGCTGAACACGACGGAACAAGGAAACGTTAGCAGGTACGTTAGCACAGCGACTAGCACAGCTCTCCACCGCCACCATCTGCTGTGTAGCCATCGTGACGCCACTGAGGGGGGCCCCCTGCCCCCCGGACCACATAAGATTTAATCTGGCAAAGTGGCAAAAGTCTGAGAACCACTGATGTAAACTAATATTTTGACATGTACAGTAACTATACGTGTTTTACTGTAAGTCTGGCTCTGTGATGTTTACAGGAGTTTGAAGTATACCAATCTTAATCTGAAGAGATCTATTAATTGCTTATTTTTACCTTTTTAAAACCCATTTAGGAGCGACTGCATTAATGTTAGCAGATCAGACAAAAGTCAAACTAGAAAAAAAGTCAAAGTAGTTTCTTCTTGAATACATTTTTCCCCAAATACAGTTTTTTGGGCATGAGTGTTTCTTATTACCGTGATCATCTGAGCCTTTTTGTCACTGATTGTATATTTGATGCTACAAAAATTGTGCATTTTGTGTGGTGTGATTGACAGCTGCTCTGAATGAGGTAAGCCTGGAGGAACCCGAAGACCTCTAGAACATGGATGGACTGAAGGGATCTGCATTCTTTTTACTGGCCAGCAGGGGGCGACTCCTCTGATTAAAGGCTAGGAGAAAACGGCCCTCAGCTCCCTGATCTGTGACCTCAGGAAACCGTTTTCTGGTGACTTTATGGGCTCAGTTGTTGCTCAGTCAGATCCACCCCTCACATGCACTTTCAAAGCTCCAAGATGGCAGCAGTGAAAATGCAGAGCTTGAGGCTTTGTAACAGGCCTTCACAAATCAATAGGTGGCTGCATCCATATTCTAAACAATCTATGAGCAAAAGGCCGTGCGTTACAGCTGACAGCCGCATAGCTGGCAGTTACTCATCATTTTTGTCTGGAAATTTGTGCAGCAAGCGTCCACAACAACCCAGACTGCAGTGACTGGGCTGTATAAGTTAAATGGGTGTAAGCTGACATTTGCAGCCATTTCCATTTGCTCAGTCGGTTGTTATCTTTGTCCTTTTATCGTTGAAATCACTTTAGCCTCTGGCACATGACACACATCGAGACACCTGCTTCCCAACATGGTAAATGGACTTAAATGGGCCTTTTCTGCTCGGAGCACTCAAAACGCTTTTTGTATTTGGGGTTCAGTATTTTGTGCAAGGGCACTTCAACTGAAAGAGCCACGGATCAAACCGTTGACCCTCCGATCGGCAGGTGACCCACTTTACCTCCTGAGCCACAGCTGCTCGTAGGAAGAACATGAAGAGATGGATACACTCAGCTGACAAAATCATTTTTGGAGTTTGGCAATCAAGAGCATTTCTAGCCCCGTGCAAGTTTCCATCGCTTATTTTAGCCGGATATCCACACGAGCGCTCCGAGTGCCTCCCAGATGCCGCAGAATGCCGGCTCGTTGTCCGCGTTGTTTCTGCATGTCCTCCGTCTGCAGTCTGATGTTGTTTCTGTTAATATTCATGAAGGGGGCAAGGCTCGCTGATCAGCACGGGCTCGTCTTGCTTTTCTTGTCAGGTTGTCTCCGGGACGGAGAAAACGCTTCATGAATATTAAACTAGACAAGAAAATGATATTTTAGCGTGAGCTTTTTCATCCTAATTATGCAGAAATATGAAACAATGGGAAGAGGGAAGGCTGCAAAACGTGTAATGTGATTTCATTTACCTGGACAGAAAAGGACAAACTGACCGTCACGCTCTAATCAAGATCATGAGCCGTCAAAGGGCACTGAAGGCATTACCTCAAGTTTTTTAATATGCTGAAGCAGAACTTTTATTTTTGCTCCTGTGTGACTCAAAGCAAAGGCAAAGCACACAATTCTTTCAACGAGCACTTCAGCTGAAGCAGGAATGGTTCACCACAAGCGCTCTGTCATGTTTATGCTACAGCGTATGAGGAGGAAAGTTGTGGCTGAATGTCTTCAGAGGAGCCGAACAAAAGCAGAAGTCAGCAGTTGGAGGATGGATCGGTGATGGATGAGCTCCGCGTCGGCCTGAAAACTTTTCTTTGCCTCACTTTCTTCAATAAAGCATATTAGAGACTGGTAAATGACTGCAGAGGCATTCTTTTCATGGAGCACTGTATATTTAATACAACATCATAGAGATGTGGACTGCAGCACGGCCCGGAGGCTCATCCAAACTGCATCTGTAATTTTCAGCCATACAAAGCCGTCGTCTCCCAGCCGAACCAAAGCTGACTGTAATAAGTCGGGAATATTCTGGATGTTCTGTGAGTTAGCACTCAGAGACTCAAACAATGGTTTGATTAATTCTACCTGCTTTGTTTTATTACTGATGTTTTCCTGACAAAGTGCAACTCTTTACATTTGAAATATTCAGGTGAAACATGCGTCTTAAACCTTTGCGCTTCAAGCACAAATCAATGCATCCACATAATTCACGAGTTTTGGTGGTTCTGACTTGGATTTTCCTCCATGGTGGACCGATGCAGTCAGTTTCCTCTGAGTGGTCCTGTGCTGCAGCTTTAACACAGTATTTCTCACACAGACTCATCATCCTCCAGGTCACTGGCAAAGCATCCTGGGTAAAGGTTACATTTAGGGATTGGGTGGGGGTTGCGGGGGTAGGGTTTGGGTTCAATTAATGTCCACCTCTTTTTATAGCTGACCCGAAAGAAACTGAGCTCTTAACATTTGGCAGTGCAGCTTTTTCCATTAGCCTCTCAACATCCAGCAGGTCGCCTGCATCCCATCCAGGCTAATTTTCAGAAACGAGAAGATTGATTTGGACTGTGTTGCGATCTCTGTCGAGGGTCTAAGCAGCAGTTGGAGTTGGTGATCCATGCTATGATCACTACTAGGCTCGACTACTGCAATGCCCTTTATTTTGGGATCAGTCAGTCCTCTCTCAGACAACTCCAGCTGATTCAAAACGCTGCTGCTCGGCTCCTGTCTGGTGTGGGAGGGAGGGAGCGTATTTCTTCTGTTCACTACAGAGTCTGTTTTAAAATTATTTTGTGTTCAAATGTCTTCATGGTCTAGCTCCATCGTACCTGTCTGAGCTAATTACTCCTTATCTCCCAACTCGCTGCCTCAGATCAGCTGATCAGCTGAAGTCCCGAGATCGAAGTCAAAGCTCAGAGGCGATGGAGCTTTCAGCATTGCTGCCCCTGTTTTATGGAACAATCTCCCTTTACATATCAGGAGCGCTCCGTCACTGAAAACTTTTAAAACTTCTTTAAAGACACATTTTTATTCACTGGCTTTTGGCATACTTTGAGATCTTATTAATTTTGTATTTGCTGTTTTATCAATGCTGTTCTTACTATTTTTGCTCTTTTTCATTGTGCAGCACTTTGTTACAGTTGCTGTTTTTAAAGTGCTTTAAAAATGAATAAAGTAAAGAATGCAAAAGAAAAACGTCTTTGAAAGCTTCCAGGCTTCCTTCTGTGTTGTTTGGACCACTGCTCCAGGTTCACAACCCCCACACTCTGATTTCGCCAACGTTTCTGAAACGCTTTATCCTTATTTTGTGGGTGACATGATGAACTGATGAAGGAATCGGACATCGCTCAGGCCCGTTGGAGCGCGGTGGCTCGACCGTCTTCATTTTGGCACCGTTTGTTTGGGCTTGTTGGTCACACCTGCGGTAATACGGCAGCCTCCCTCTCTTCTCCTAAACCTCAGGTATATCCATAATAACACTATCTAGTATATTTCATATTATTCAGTGATAAACCTGCTCTCCCAAAACTGAGGAGCCTGAACATTTTTGCTGAACGATGGTGCACTGAAAAAAACTGAGTTTGTTGAATTTGCACATTTGCTTCATGTTTATCCGACATGTTTTTCATGCAAACATAATTTACTCTTGTACTCACACATTTTCTTTAAGGAGCTTCAATCTACTAAATGAATCTTGCTGGAATGAAACAAAGCAGGCATGTTTTCTCCTGAGGCTCCGCCCCCTGGCGACTGCTCTGTCCTCTGTTTTCCCACTTAGATTATGTTCATATTTTTACTGTTGGTGTGGCTGCTCAGTCTGAAGTGTGTTAGCAGCAGCGTTATGCTGACGGGATGGCGTAGCTCTGATGATCTGCCATGAAGCCATGAAGGGGCTGCAGAGATAAAGGAAGGCACCACAGTGACAGCATGGACCCGGCCTTCCTTTCACAGTGTGGGACAGCAAAAAGCAGCATTTTGAAAGCTGTTATACTGAACTGTTGATTTAAACGTTACATTTTTAAATTTAAATTCATAATTGTTCATATTTCTAGTGTCTGAAACACACACAATCACATGCATTAGCTTCGTCACATAAGCAGAATAAAGGTGATTTCTTTAAAACTTCACCAACCAGCTGGAAGTCTGCTGATTTTCAGAGCTCAGAAAGAAACGTGCTGCTCCTCTCTGAGGTCGAAATCAAATGGCTTTAAACTAAAGCAGAGTTTTGATATTCTACAGGTCTGATATTCCTGCTGTGAAACGCAGCAATCAGTCTCCACTTCGCTCTGTGGCATCGGTGAGAATTCAGACGGTTTAAATCACATTTCAAAAACGCCCTGTGTGATGATGACGGTGAAGCAAATGTATTTCATTTCCTCTCCCCCTCATCTGTAATGCTGGATAAAAAACAGCGGGAAAAAAAATGTTAACACCAACTTCAGTTTATGGAGTCTCAGTTTGGAAACTAAGATCCTGTCTTCAGAGGACGCGGTGCAGGACAAAGAGACACCTGCCTGGGATGCATCCGTGTGCTGGGGTAACTTCACCGTTCCGGCCCAGCATCCTACACGTTCCTCAGTTTGAACTTGATGCAGAGTCTCTGAGGCACAGGTGAGACGCTGCACTTATTCCATATCCACGGATCCACTGAGGAGTCCACAGTGAGGCTGTGACAAACAGGAGCCCATCCGGACCGTCCTTTGGTCTTATAAAAGCCGGAAAACTCTGGAGTACCTGCTGTCATCTTATTGGGAGTACTGAACTCTTGCTTCGTGCGCCTCCAGAGTTCAAAGACACTTTTGAGGGACTGGGGCTTGCCTCCATGCTGAGAGCAGCACACATTCAAAGAAAGCACGCTGCTGCTGTGTTAGAGGTGTGTTCAGAGCTGTGTTGTGTTTCAAACTAGTGAGCTGTGTGTGTGTGTGTGTGTGTCTGTGTGTCACATGCTTACTGTGTTGATGGAAGTTCAGTTTTGTGTAATGGTAAAAACTACAGATGCTTGGCTCATGCAGTTTGTTTACAGCTTTTAAAAAGTTTAGAATTAATACTGTAGGTGAATTAGTTAAAATTCATCAGTGCACAAAATGTATTCATCATTGACCTACTGTAAGTATTAGCATTAGCATTTTAGTAGAAGTAGCAGAATTTTACTCAAGCAGTAGCATGAAAATATATTTAAAGTACTCGTGTACTCAGTACACAGACGTCAATCTGCATGAAAACACCTGAATGTTAGACAACAGATCTGTGTTACAATAAATGACAAAGATCATGTTGAATCAACATAAATGTTTCATTCAGTCTTATGTGAATGAAAATCTCCAGATTTACTCGTAAAAATTAAGTGAGGAGAAAGAGAAACGTTCGTTTACCACCTTCTGATGGTGTGGGACCGACGAACGCAATCAAACATAAAGTTAATTCAAAGGACTTGGAATTAATTTCTCACCAAGTGAGTAAGTCTTCATGACAAAGAGGAAAGAAAACAGTCACATGATCCCGGTCTCCTTCCTGCCGGCTCCAATCGTGACGCTCGCTGCCGACAGGGCCAAAGGCACGAAAGCCCAGAGTCCCCGATCACGCTGATCCTGGCAGCAGAGTCGGACACTTTGGGGGATTGTAAAAAGCTGCGAGGGATTGTTTACCAAATATTGACACTCAGAAGATAAATTATTCAATCCTAATTGACTTCTGCTTGAATAATTGATGCTAAGAGGGAGGAGGGGTTTTGTTCTGAGGCAGGGGGAAGATATCTCACAGCTTGACCAACTAAACTCTCAGGCTGCATAACTTAATATAAGCAGACAGGTGAGCGTAGTTGGAAAATACCCCCGTCGCTCAGCCGTCTGCCTGTCTGCCTCCACGCACAATGAGGCGGGTCAGATTCGAGGCGATCTGAAATAACAAACTCTCTCCTCGGGGCTGCAGAGCGAGATCAACTTTGGTTGTTGCAGTCTCTTTTTTTAGGCGTATTCAGTTCGTTTGGTCATGCCAGAAAATAATTGTAAAGAGCACTGTACGAGCTAAAGCAGTGTGCTTCAGCTTTTAAACTAATCTGTCAGGCCTGGTACCCTAATAACCCAAAGCTCCTTTATGTTCTCGAGACTGTGCCAAGTTTAGAAGATGGAAAACAGTCTCACTTGATTGCTTTCCACAGGGCCTGCGTCTAGCACTTGTTCTAAATGGCTGAACTCTTTGTCCAAAGTCAAAGGCAGAGATAAAGGGATCTAATGGGCTCCATTGTAATTTTCAAGAGTTGTTCTGAGATGCGGTGGATTAGAAACAAAACCCGAACTACAGTTTGGCTGAAAGCAGGTGAATTAAAGAGAACTTTTTGGATTGGAGAGCTGCAAAAGGTCTAAAAGTCCTGGATGCAGGCTCACAGCGAAACGTGTAGTGTGGTCTGTGACAGAGTGCAATTCAAGCATTTTGTTGACTACACCCTCACCAAAGTGTAGTCATAAATAATATTACTGTGTCTATATAGAGCACAAAAGCACTGCTGGGTTAAAGTCCTCGAACTAAACCCGTCAGACCTGCCCCGTGCAGAACGCTGACAGCTGAGGCGATTTTGACTCGGGCCAATAAAACTAAAGGGACAGAGAAAAGCCCACCCACAGGAGGATGCTTATAAAACATGGACGCAGCAACTGTAACATCAACAACTCACTTCAGTTCAGGCTTTAGAACCAAAGCCGTGACGACGGTTTGTTTCAGAGCCACAAGAGGGTGGAGTGCTAATGCTGGGTAGCTTGGTTATCAGGCAGCATCACACAGATACAGAAACCTGCTAATTAGTGCTAACTAACATCTAAATAATATCCCAGAATTTCACTCAGCAAATTGGAGCTCCGCCTTTTTGGATGGTCTGTTAGTCCAATGAAGGCACAGCAGCCATATTATTGGTCAGATAATTAAATTGAAAATGCTCCAACAGGCTCCAACAGCACAAACACGGTCTGTCACAGAGGTCATGCCCCTAAAAATGCTCATTTTAATAAAATTTTAACGTTTTTTGGAAAACTAAACATGGGAGTCTACAGGGACTGACTCGCTGTTGGTGCCTCAAGTGGACATTAGAGGAATTGCAGTTTTTGGTACTTAATTTTTCTGTCAGTTAACACAGTAGTATGCGCTTGTTGGGGGGGACTCCATGACAGTTCATACCTGATTTGCTGTCTCACTCGATATTCATATGTGAACAGTTTTCAGACTCCACCAAGAGAATTCTGGGACATAACCAGAATAAGCACCTGTTAGTTTACTTTAAGCTGTATATTGTGCTCAGCAGGTAGCAATTAATATTATTGAAAAGGTAAGTTACGTACTGTTTAGGTCATTCTAATGTTATGAGCTCATCCGGATAGCCGGACAGTTGCATTTCTTTTTTTATGCTGTGGGTGTGTCTAGCCCAGTTTGAACACAAAGTGTGTACTAGCTACATAGCTAGCCAAAAACCGTAGGCTACAAAACCCTACAAGCTGTCTGCTTGGCCTCCCCTCAGCTAACTGGAGTCCCTGAACTGGACCTCTAGACCGTGTTGGTGCTGTTGGAGCCTGCTGGAGCATTTTTACTGTAATTATCTGACCAATCATATGGCTGCTATGGCTTCATTGGACTAACAGACCGTCCAAGAAGGCGGAGCTCCAGTTTGCTGAGTGAAATTCTGGAATATTATTTAGATGCTCGTTAGCACTAATTAGCAGGTGTCTGTATCTGTGTGATGCTCCCATACCAGTCTGTGGATGTACCTTGATAAACAATCTAACCCAGCACCTCTTGGCCAAATATAGTCCACTTCTGCACCCCCCCCCCAAAAAAAAAAAAAAAAAACGCAGAAGGGCATGAATTGCTAACAGAGTGCTAACCAGATACGATTATGTGATATAAACAGATTTGACCCCAAGTACAGATTTGATTTTGATATTAATTTGTGAATTAGTTATGTTCTTGACCTGGTAAGTAAAAGCTGACTGGAACATATTTACAGACTGGATTTCAGCTGGGTGCCAGCGGGAGCAAAACTGGTCAAACTGGTAAAGAAACTTTGTGGTAACTCGTGTAAACAACAAAACCATGTTCCTGGAAATCTGTGAGACAAGAAAATATTCCCCTCATCTCAGTTTCTGTCAGGGTCATGCATCACTCCCCCCCCCCCGGCTCCCCAGGCTGGCTGGCACAGTGATGCCATTCAAGGCGGGGAAAGATGAGAGGGTCTGCTCTATCGACCATACGGGGGAGAAGAGCGATGACCTTAGCTCGCTCTCTCGCTCTCTCTCTCTTTCTGAGTCGCCGGCCACAATGAGGTTCCCACACACGAGGCATCGGGTTTGAGTCTCAGCCTCGCCTCCTCGCCTTTCACCATTCATCCTCAATTCTGATAAGGAGAGAGAAAGAGATGTGAAAGGGAGAGGTGGCAGGGGTTTAGCAAAGAGGGAGAAAAGGGGAGGCTGAGAAGGAGGCATTAGGCTGAAAGGGAAGCAAGATGAATGAAAGGAAAAGGAGAGGCACTTGGGGGAAGAGAGAAAAAAGGTAGAAAGGAGGGGAGAGACGGAAAAAAGGACGTGGAGACGAGAATATGGGAGATTAGAGTGAAGGGAGGGCAGAATGAGAGGAGTCAGTGTGAAGGCAAAGAAAAGGAGGAGTGTGAGGAAGAAAGGATGAAAGCAGAGGGCTGTGGTGTGTCTGTGTGTGCGCTCTGCTTATGATTTAAACTCACACAGAAACAACTGAGACGGGAGTCCTGAAATCTGATGATTTACAAGCAAATACAGAAACTTCAGCTCAAAATATTTATGCCACAGAAATGTTTAATGTCAGATTCAAGTATTTTATATCTATTCACGTTTTATCCAATCAGCCAAGTTTCCAAGTCAACAACCCAAAAAGAAAAGAAGAAAAGAAATTAAAGTGACATTGGGGTCATTGTAGGTAAAATTAATAAACTCGTTGGTCTGCCCCACGAGGACCCTCAGCGTGAACTTGTATTGATAACAATTTCACCGTAAGACTGCACCGAGCTGCAGACTTTTCTTATTTGGGAGGGACTCAGAGTAGAGCCACTACCCCTCCACTCTGAAAGGAGCCAGGTGATTCTGCGTAGGACACCTTGTAGGTGAGAGTTTTCATATCCTGCTGGGAGGAGGCCCCAGGCCCACGACATCCTGGAGATCCCTCTGCTGGTGTGGGAAAACTTTGGTGTCCCCCTGGACGAGCCGGAAAAGACTCTGCTTAGACTGCTGCCCTGATGACCCAAACCTGGCAGACGGATGGATAATTATCCAGATTATCCATCCTTAGTCATAGCTTTATTGCTAGCCAATCACTGTAAGTCAGTTAGCCTGACTACGCTAACCCTCCAAATGCTGCTGGTCTTCAGTTTTCTGTCATTTACGACCAAAGTCATAGCACAACTTTGTGTTTTTAAAAATGCTTCGGTCAGAACATGGTAAACCATCTTCTAGCCGACTAACTAGCTAGCTAACTTCCTGCTAACTTAACCTCATAACTCTTCTTCTTCATGGATGCCTCGAACTATATTATAACACTTGGGATTTTACTCTCTGTGGCGCTCAGTATTTGCTTGATTTTGGGAAGTGAAGCAATGGTTAATGATGTCAGGCTGAAATGAATAAAATGCAGCATGACGAGTCGCCTCCTGCTGGCCATAGGAAAGAATGCAGGTTTAAAACCGTATTCCTTGGAAAGTCAAGCCAAACAGCTCCTCGGAAGAGAAAAGCACCACAGTATCCATGCACCTATTACTTTATATCCTCAGTGAATGCCCAGGTTGTTTTCTATTAATTTAAATAATCTGAGTTTTGCAATAATCTGGCTCTAAGACACCATCGTGAATTCCAGCCTCCCCAATGGCAGCAGAAAGTGAAGAGCTGACAGGAGTGAAGATAGACAAATATCTGGGTGTTTATTCTGACATCAAAATGAGCCGATCATTAATTTTTGATGCTGTTTAAAAAGGCTCATTATGCCGTTATAAGGATCAGTGCAGTCTCTCGGGATGAGGAACAAACAGAACATTTCCTGCCTTGTTTTTCTGCTGTTTCTCTGGGTGACAGCATTGCAAACAATTTTAGGAATGGGATTAGTAGATTTCTTTCAAAGGCTGGCTCCGTCTCTGGGACTGGTTTGACATGCAATTAATTAGAAAAAGTCTCACAGAAAGGAAGCGGCAGGTGAGTTTAAACCACGCCGTAGTTTGACGATCACCCTCTCTTTGCTGCTTTAAGAAAGGAGCCGAGTGACGCCGATGCAACCGGGGAAAAAAAAAAGCTCAAATGTCTTTTGTGCCCACAGCCGTGAAGCTAATGGCCATATGCTTCTGTTCTTTCAGTGATATGACTGGATTTTTTTTTTTTTAAAGCTGTATCATTTTGTCTTTACCAGTACAGGAAATTTACTCAGCCAAAGCAGATGAGAAGTCATGAAAGTGGTACGAATGACGGGGAATTTTAGCATCTTTAACATCTGTTCAATGACAACTGGGCTGACTCCATCTGTTGATGAAGCCCATGTGATTCCCAGAATTATGGTTCTGAAAACCTCAACAGGCTTTTCACAACACATTCAGACCACAGAGTGCAGATGAAGCAGCGCCTGATGTCGTTCTAATGTCCAGCGGGGGCGGAGACTTCCAGCTGTACCGATGACAAAATGACCCTTAAGCTCACCTGATTTATGACCTCGGTAAACATGTTCCAGATGACTTTGTGGTCTCAAGCGCAGGTTTCAAATCTTAGTGAATACAATGTAATGTTCATTTTGTTTCGTGCAGCCTCCATGACACACTTGTGTGTTTTCAGGCACGTAAAGCTTTCACATCATCGGTTATATCGAATATTGCGACACCAGACCGCTTCAACCATGCTGAAGGCTGAAAGAGTCAATGAGTCATTATGAGCCACTGTCTGTTTTTATGTGATATAATAGCTATTTACCCTGCCTCTATCCCTATGTCAGCTGGGATAGGCTGGATAGGTTAAAAGGGAGTTTTTCCTTCCCACTGTCGCCAAGTGCTTGCTCATAGGGGGTCGTTTTGACTGCTGCGTTTTCTCTGTGTTATTGTAGGGTCTCTACCCACAATTCAAAGCGCCTTGAGGCAACTGTTATGACTGAGCACTATATAAATAAAAATGAACTGAACTGTATAGACTCGTCATTTACACCATTTTAGATGTTTAGAACACATTAAAATTATTATTCTTAAAGACTTGTAGGACAGCAAAACGGACTGAAGCAGCCGTCATGATGTCACCCACTGGTTTCGGAAGTCCTGCAGAAAAGCAGGATGTGCCGATAAGGGGCGGGTCTTCATGTCAAACCACACGCTCTTCGGTGAGCCACATTCCAGATTAGCTTTCTTCTTTTATTTTGGTAGCTACTTGAAGCAGAGCGATGGCAAACTGTTTCAAAGAAAAGATAACAGCTAATCGGACTGATTGATTTAGACTCATCACAGGATGAGGAGGTAAACCTGTTCAGGACGTTGGTCAGACCTCAGAAATGAACTCTGTTTCAGTTCCACGTGAGGAAACTTTATTAACTCAGATGAAATTGTTGTAAATAAGAAACACATAAGGAACACAGTAACACGCACCCACAGACACACACACAGAAGATAACACTCCCACACACAAACCCACCACAGAGCAGCCGTCCTGTTACTGACGTGGATTCGCCTCCACAATGGCGTCCTTTATTCCCAATGGAATGTGACTTTTTGGGAAGAGAGGATCCCCCCCCCAACAAACACCAAGGCCCTCCAGCACCACATCCACCACTCAGCTCTAACCTCCAACTATTTTCAGTTTTTAAAAACAATATCATCAATCAAAGCAGGTGGGCGGCTGTGCAGGGGGCAGGAATGCCCCACTTAGCCGTCACATGGTGGCGATTACTTGGACTCATCGCGGGGGAGGGCAGGGAGGGAGGGGCTGTGGGTTATGACAGAGCCTGTTGTCTGTGCGGGCAGATCGATTAAGCCATCCACAAACAACGACGCAGACGGGCTGTTCTTGCCCTTTATTGGCGTTCCAATTAAAACTGTATTAACGGTAAACTATGAGTATAATGTACGAGTGACAGCAGAGCGAGCAGGAAGCTGATATTAAGACGTGCTATTGATCGGAGGAACTAATTGAGGGACAAATAACGACTATGTGTCATTGCAGAGCAGGTGAGGTGGAGCAGGGAGTGTTTCCAATGACCAAACTGCTCGTCTGACACAAACACAGAGAAAAGGAAGCGCTCTCCAACTTCACTGTTCCAGTTCTCTCCGGATCACCTGTGGGTATAAAGCAGGTCACCTTTAATTTCCTATTTGCATTTTAAACGACTGGATGAAGCTCCTACTGTGAGATTCTGCAGCAGCACTTTGCTGCAACACACACACACACACACACACACACACACACACACACACACAATATGCCCCTAAATCAGGACGGAGGTCAAGTAAGCAGCAAGTGAAAGGGGTGAATCTCGTTAAAGCGTTTTTAGCCTCTGTGTGCTCCTGCCGTGTAAGCAGGCGTTTACCCACAATCCATCACTTTCACTTACTTTGCTCTTTCTCGCTCGCATTGCGTGAGTCACAAAGAGAGGGAATGAAGAAATCATCCGTTTCACAGCCAGGAAAAACGTGCCAGTTTAGCTGCAGAATATGACGTATGTGTGCGCGAGCCGGCATCCTGGATCCTACACGGGCTGCGTGAGATGGGAATCTAACTTGACTCACACATAATAAAAAGAGTGTGACTCGAATATAAAGAAAGTCACACATGCATGAACGCAAACAGTTTCCATCCAAATACAGACAAATATTTTGGCTAAATCCAAGAAAATCTCCCAGAGAGCCGCTTCGATTGTCAGTACGGTGAAGTTTAACTGCCACAGAAGAAGATGCTGAAACCGTAATGGTGGAAATACGAGTTCTTTGCTTTGCGTATAACTTCGGGGCACGCTACAGTGTCCCCATCACTCAGCACTACTCACTCATTGGCTGTTTCCTCTGCTCTTTTCTCTGGGTCATGTGAGTGAAGAGCCCGGAACGCTGGGAGTAACTCCTCATATTTATTCCTGTCAATGACAGTGTGCAGATGGGAGGATGCTAGCATTAGTTAGTCTCTATTTTTAAATCCTTTCCATGGACATGTTTGAGTTAAGAACGGTCTGACAGATGGTGAAAACAATTCAGAATAAATCATTCTGTTACTTTTTCCTCTGAAAGCTCAGACTGTGATGAAGGAGCTCCAAAGGAAAAGTGCTTGGAGTTTGGCGGCAGCAGAGAGGAATCTTGCTGAAAAACCTTGTTTATCACGTGGCTACGACGCGGCCCTGAACCCAACGCGATGCGTTTACTGTACACACTTTGTCGACAGACACCAGATTGCGCTTGAAACGTGCTTAAAATTGATGGCATGCCTTATGAAGCGACTGAGCTGCTGTGAGAAGAACGAATTAAACTTAGACTTGGTGAAAAAATAAAATATCGCTTTAGAGCTTCAAAAATATGGATGCTATTTACATCGTGTATGTTGGGAGCCACACAGACAGATACGAGTCAGAGTCAGCTTTGATGAATGAGTCTGTGTGTGACTGGATGAACTTCAGAGTGTATACATATGGCCTCTGTGTGTGTGTGTGTCCCTACCACCAGCGTCCAGCAGCGGGAGATCGGTGGACCAGATGTGTGTGATTTATGGCGTGGCAGCCGCTGCGGTGGCGAGGCCTCCAACGTGTTAGACATTATGAGCCACAGATGGAGACCAACGGCGTTCGCACCATCAGGACTGTGACGTGCCCCTCCTTTCATCTACATTCACAGCGCTGTGTTTGCATATACGTGTGTGTCTGTGTGTGTGTGTGCAGTCTCACCCTTCGATGACCTCCCTGTTGTCTTTTCAGCGGGATCTTCCGAAGTGGTGCGGCTCCATATGGCTCTGGTAGGAGGTGGATGTTCTTATGCCATCGGTGTTTCAGAGGATGATGAGCTGAGGAACAGCAGAATGGGGAGTTAAAGAGGGACGATGAGAAGAAAGAGGCTGAAACCTGGAAATCTCGTGGTGTTGACCTAATACCCCAGAGTTCTTCTCAGGAGGATGAAAGGGTTGAGGGTTGAGGGTTGGAGGGTCAGGATGTAGTCACTCAAACTGTCACCAGTTCTGATTAATGCTTTTTCTCCTGCAGGGCAACGCCCCCCTGCAGCTTCCATCCATCCATCCATCCATCCATCCATCCATCCATCCCTCAGACCCCTCAGGCCACAATCTAAACTTTTTTACCCTGATTCAAACCTTCATGCCTTGAACTGGTTTGCAGTAAATTGATTTTCAAAGGCTTCTGCTTTTATTTTGTTAGTTGTTAACAGCAGATTTTAGAATTCAGCATAATAATCACAGATGGTGGTGAGTTATTCAGATTTCAGCGCTCTTACTTTTATCTGGTTAATACGAACAGCAGGCAAATGGCACTAGGATAACAGCAGGAAAATGGATAATGCAGAAATTACATTCAGCATTACAGGTGCTTGTATGCTGTTAAAAAAAACAAAAACCGAATAGACCTCTAAGGGGCAAATTGTGAAATCGTGCTATATTTGTACTATAATTTGGACATTTTGTGCATGAGTCACACAGGAAAACTGGGAACAGGACAGGAAAACAGTCCAGAAGAAATCACAGCTGGAACAGCTGGAGACTGTACATAAAAGATGGACAAAGTCACTATTAAGTCACCCAGTGCATTACAGTCACTGTATAGTATTAAAGTGACCATATTTAGACAAGACACTGAGCCATGAGCTGTGGGTGCACACAGACACAGAGTAAACCATGTGAATAGAAATCACATGGCTTACCCCCCCCCATCTATGTTAAGACTTATAAACACAGGCGGCTGTAGCTGCTAGCTGTCTGCTAGGCTTCCCCTCAGCTAACTGGAGTCCCTGAACTGGACCTCTGGACCGAGTTTGTGCTGTTGGAGCCTTTTTAATGCACTTATCTGACCAATCATATGGCTGCCGTGGCTTCATTGGACTAACATTCTGGGATTTTATTTGGATGTTACTGAGACCTAATTAGCAGAAATCTGAGTTTGTGATACTCCCACACAGTGGATGCAGCTTGGTAACTAAGCTAGCATTAGCTGATAACTCAGCGCTCCACCCTCTCTGCTCCATCTCTTTAGAGGAAGTGCAGCTCCTGACTTTGTTTCGGAGCCCTGAAGCATCACCGAGATGTACGGCTGCATATCAGGACCATCTAAATAAGAGGCAAAATGTGGCTAAAACAAGATTAAAAATAAAATGTATGAGTAAAGGTCTTCAGTTGTTAATGTGACATGATTAGCTAATCATAAGTGAAACAGGACCTTGAGACTGGAAAATAATTCTGGACCACATTTTTTTTTTTTTATTATCAGTCATTTCATGCTGTGCTTCAGTGGCGCAATTTCCAGCCTTATTCTGTTAATCAAATTCTAACAAATGTCACAGCTGGCAGCTTTGCCCAGTTGGTAATCCAGCCTTGATGGAATTAAAGTAAATTAGAGCCTGTTCCCCTCTGCTTAGGGCCATCCTGATAGACTCCAAAATGAGTATCAGGATTCTAATCCGTCCCTCAGACAGATATCCGAGCATCCGTGCACCGAGTCGTCTGTCAGCGCGTCGGTCGGCCTAAATGACCGCATGTTTCAGCACGGTAGCAGCCGAACAGCGCACCGTCAGCACCACTTTCCCGTTTGCCTTCGCCCTGTTTGAAATCTGTCGGCAGTGAAGCTCGTGCGTCCTCGGCGTGTAAGGAGGAGGATTAAAGCCACAGTGAGTCTGGAGTGCGAGCGGGGTAGAAAAATCGAGGAGACGCTAATACTGACTGACACAGAGGGAGGTTACAGGCGAATAAAGAAAGGAAAAGAATGAACGCATAGTCTTGTTGAACACAGAAGAAGTGGAGTGTGCGAGGGTTTAAAGGCACGGAGAAAAGACAGATGAGGCTCAGACTCAGCTGACAGGTGTAATTGGAATCTAAATAGCAGGGAGTGATGGTGACTGACAGCAGCTTAAACCTCCACAGCGCCGCCCTCCCCTCCAACACATCCCACTGAAAGGAGAGAGCAGAAACCACGGAGCGCCTCCGGGCTGTGACCCCGGTGCTTCCTCCGCCTCACTCTGTGACCGGGCATCTGCATCTCAGTGACTACAGAGCAATAAATGCTGATCTCCTTCACAGCCTTTAATATGATGAGCTGCAATCACTCACACTTTTGACAGAAAGTTTCTAGAAAAAAGAAATAGGGTATAAAATTTGACGCTGTAGTTGTAAATGTGCCATAAATGTGTACCGTAATTAAAGCCATTTTTTTATTACCCACTACGAGCTTTAAAACATTCACCACTGGGGGCAGCATCTCCCCAGTGGGTGTGCTTAAATGTTTTCAGGTGTGTGAGGCCTGACATTTCAAGGTTTCTGTTCGGCTCTACAACAATTTCCTCGAGAGGCTTTGACATTTCATAGGACGCCATTATAAATAAGTACCTGCTCTTAATTAGGGATGCTTTATTTTCCTTGCAGCTGCTCCCTTTAGGGGTCACCACAGCGGATCATCTGCCTCCACCCCACCCCATCCCTCTGTCACACAACCCTCCTCTTCCTCCGTCTCTGGTCAATAGTGGCATAGTTTACACCAGCACCCAGCTTCCCAACAGCACCGGTGAAGGCCATAAACCTTCCTGATGATCCACATTTTTGTTTGGGTAAGGAGCTTCTAGACACTAGCTTCCTGTCAGGCACTGGGAGCACACAGTCCTGTGGCACCCTGTGACTCGGGTAAGTAGAGATGCTGCTGGCTCAAAGGGGGAAAAAGACTAGTTAACTAGGATAAAATGTAGAAAACACTCTGACACAAGTATTGGCCATACAGTGGCCAATCCTTGTCAATAACTGCACACTGCGGTAGATCAGCTTGCTGCGTGGGGCTAATGTTAGCAGTGTCAGCACCAGCAGGCCTCCTTTCTTGGAGGCTAGTGTCCACATGCCTGCACTCAGCATGCTAACACATCACTTCAGTTGCGTCCACAGACAAACGAACATTTTCTAAATCCTGCAGATCCGTGCTGCTTCCTGCAGCTGTCATCCGCTCACTTCCAGCTTCGTGTCACAGAGGGCGCCGCTGCTGTCGGGGCCGCGCCGGCGGCTGACGAGCGATCGTCAGTGGTCAAAGTGATCGCCGGCACCTCTCCAATCCAGGCGATAATTAACATCATTAGCTCCGTAATAAGTGGAATGAAGTGATAGCCGTGGTTTCTTCACGCTCCCTTCATGGCTTCAAAACTTCCTAAATGAGCTGAACTAGTAACAAACACAGGAAATTACCTTTAAGCATTCTTTGTTTTGCATTTTGTGTAGTTGTATACTGCAACGACAATGTAGGATTAGCACAGAATCGCCTGGCACACAATTTGGGAGCCCCTGGTCCACAGCACGCCCACCAACAAGCTGCACTGCTGTATCCTCTGATTATGAAGCCGCTCGACATGTGTCCCCTCCACACATCTGCTCTGTAGTTTTAACAACTACACCTGGAAAGTTGCAGCTCCTGTTAAGTGAAACCAGCCTGACCAAAAACCGGCACCAGAAGCCGGTTGAGTCGCACATTCGAATGTGGGCGGATGAGAAGTGGCACGTTGCTGGCGTTCTGTTAGTGGGGTAATACAGGAAGACTGTTCCCATGGCAACAGCATTAACGCACATGCAAACACACATCTATTGATCTGGCTCTCTCTTTCTCTCCACACACACACACACACACACACACACACACACACACCATTGGATCTAATTAGCCAGAAAGCTGACAAGGAGATGCTAACGCTGCTAATGGCTGGATGTGAGAGGAACAGACGGTTTGGAAATGGCAAAGCTTCATCTTGTTGATCCACCTCCTGTTTTTCCTCTCACCGCTCTCCCCGCTTCCATCTCGCTCACTGTCAGTGTGGGCCCTCCACTCTGGTAAACATGGATGTTATGAAAGCCTTTTGAAAAGACTTAAGAGCCGAATGTGACGTATGTCAGCCCCACTGAGTCGGGTTTCTAAAACACACACAGGAAGCATCTACAGTACATTAGCAGCCCCATAAGGTCCATTAGAACCTGGAAGGCAGAGGAAAAAATCACTATGTGGAAAGAACAGCTATTTTCTAACTGTGCTGTTTACCTGTTGAGCAGCACAAGCATTGAAAACAAAGAAGAAAAGGCATGTGTACTCCATCTGTCATATTTGGTACAAGATGGACTTAAAATTCTGACTCCTTAAAGCTCCATTAAAGCTCCATTAAAGTGCCATTCACTGATTATTTTGCCCACTAGGTGGCAAAAACAAGCTAAATTACCAATGTTGCATAACTACCATGATAGCAAGAAGGCTACTGATAGATGTAGCCAACATAAAGCAACGTGAAAATGATCTGTGGCCATTTTTAACCTACCTGGTGAATTTTGGCCCATCATTCAGGCTCCAAAGGTATTAAACACTCTGCAGGAGCGTTACAGGCTAAAACCAAGAAAGTTCGTCTTCCATCCATCCATCCATTCTCTGTTAGTTTCTGAGTTTGGGCCAGTCTACCTCCCTCTTCCAGCCAAGAGACCTAATCTCTCCAGCACATCTGCCCAGGGGTCTCGACCCAGCCGGAGATGAAACACCTCGCCTAGTACGGGTCCAGGAGGCAGATCCTGGTCACATTCCTGAAGGACTTCAGCCAACTTAGCTCTACTCTGAGCTCCTTCTAATTGACCAAGCGCCTCACCTATCCCTGAGGCAAAGCCCAGACACCCTACGCTCATGTCGGACACTTGTCTCTCTGACCTCATTGTTGAGGTGAGGGTGAGGTCAGCAATGGAGATCAATGAGGGAACTGACAGCTTCGCTTTCATATTGTGGATCAAATTTTCATGATTAAACTGGAGTAAAAACTAATAACATAAAAATCAGAAACATTTTCGCATTAAAGAATAAAAAACAAAAGATTATGTGCAAAATGGATGAATGAACTGGCCGTTATTTTTGTGTTCAGAGCAAAACGTCACATGAAGCACGCTGCGTTTGGCCCAAATCTACTGGCGGTACTGACTGAGGGGGGGTCTAGCTTTGCAGCTCAACCACAGGTCCACCTTATACACAGCAGACTACAGATGGGCCACGTGGGCCTGCTTATGGAGCCATGAGTAGCTCAAAAATACCCAAATGAGTCTTATCTGAAGGAAGGCGCACAGCTCTGCACTAACCTGTGAGCACCGGTGCTGAAATGAAGAGCAGGTTTCACGTCATGCACATGAAAAGAAGCCTGTTCAAATTAGCGTCCACACAAGAAGAGGCTAGCAGTGATGTGGCAAACGGAGTCAATGTCACTGAAATTCAGTGATTAACCATAAGCAAGTGGGTGGGCCCCCAACCATGCTTTCTTAATGCATTTACAACCCCTCATATGCCTGTCAAAGGTATCCTTCACCCCACTTTGTAGTCACGCCATTTGCCTCAAAGTTTAGAAGGTTACCTGGTGACCATTAGCAGCCCGCTGTCAGCCACAGAGTGGAGTGTGATAAGTGAAATGATTCATACATCCTTCAGCCTTTTTCATAGCCCAGTGCTAACAGCTGAAGCCTTAACATGCACATAATAAAAACTCGACTAAAATTTGAAAGACTAAAGGGTACCGGCATAGGAAGAGACACACAACCAACAACAAAACTCAGCAGTGTAGCAGCAACAACAACAACAACAACAACAGGTAAAGTAACTGTTGGGTATCCAGAGTTAAACTTTTCTCAGCTTTTAAGTGATTGACTGAAAGCAGCTACCAGGCGGTGGCAGTGGCGCAGTGGGTAGGTGATCACCTCGCAACCGGAGGGTTGCTGGTTCAAGTCTTGTAAACGCTGGTTTACATGCTGGTTCATGCTGTCGTTGTGTCCCTAGGCAAGACACTTAACCCACATTGCCTAAGTGTGAATGTGGTTGTGTGTTTGGTGGTAGTCGGAAGGGGGCGTAGGCGCGAATTGGCAGCCACGCTTCTGTCAGACTGCCCCAGGGCAGCTGTGGCTACATTAGTAGCTTACCACCACCAAGTATGATTGAGGTGTGAATGAATAGTGCATGAAATTGTAAAGCATATTTGAGTATCTTTAAAAGTGCTATATATCTCTCCCCTCAGCCCCAACCAGTCAGCAGATGACTGCCCCTCCCTGAGCCTGGTTCTGCTGGAGGTTTCTTCCTGTTAAAAGGGAGTTTTTCCTTCCCACTGTCGCCAAGTGCTTGCTCATAGGGGGTCATTTTGACTGTTGGGTTTTCTCTGTATTATTGTAGGGTCTTTACCTACAATACAAAGCGCCTTGATGTGACTGTTTGTTGTAATTTGGCGCTATATAAATAAAGTTGAATTGAATAGCACCCATCCATAAGATACAAGCAGCTGAACATTCAAAATGCGCCCAATCAAAACTAGACTAAAAGACTGAAGAGGCATCCAGACAGGAAAAGATGAGCAGCAATGTGGCAACTAGAGACCATTCAGTGACTTGTAGTAACAACCGTGACCACTAGTGACCAACGTGATGAGTGAACTGCTTTACATGTAGACGGCGCTTGATACTGAATCAACATCAGATGCCAGAACTGGTTTCTGAGCCGGGATCCAAAACAATGAGCTCAAAGAGACTAAACAGGTCGTGCAGCCCTTGAGCGTTCATTACGGGGACGAACATTTTCCATATTACATGTAATTCAATGACTCTAATATCCAACCAACATCACTTTTAATCCCATCACAAAACACACGGTCGTGATTTAAGTTTCATATGCATTATCGTTTTCTGAGTATTTTTCTCAGATAATCTACACAAAGGTATATTTGCTTAAATGACGTCACAGTTCTGGGGCAGTTACAGCCGGGTTGAATCCCGACCAACCATGGCCAGCTTTCCCTGTTACCCCCTCAGAGCCAAGGGCAGTGGGCTTCTTTGTGGGCGCGCCATCGTGCACCAAAATGAGGCTGTGGGAGCTTTTTTTCTGCATCTGCTCTGTTCTGAATTATGTCGTCCAAACTGCCTCACCTCTGACATTTTCTTTCTTTAATCCCTCCAAAGAAAAGTAGCATCGCTCATTTTCTTGGAACAGTCTTCATACAGTAATAACCATAATTAACGTGCCATTGTTGCTTATTTGGGTTTGATTGCCATGGTAACCGATTCACCTAAGCTAGCCGGAGGAGGCAGCTCTGCAGACCCTTAAGCTGCTGCACAGTAATCTATGTGAAGGAGAGGCAGAATAGAAAAGAAAGAATGTTTGGAGGAGGGAGCGATTGTGAGAGATGGGCAGAGAGAGGAAACATAGGGGGGAAGAGAGGGATGAGGAGAGAGAGCAAAGAGGGAATACAAGAGAATAAAACAGGGAACAAGGAGAAGTCCTTCACGCTCAATTCTCTGGGATTAAAATGAAGATGTTGGCTGCAGGGTGGCCGCAGATCCTCCTGCATGACGTACAGCCAAGAGCCTGGCGGTATATCTTTAGCTTAGATGTTACATTACATAAGGAATTAAATAAAAGATTGACCGTGACTGCAATGTAACAGATTAAAAATGAATATTACTTGAAAGAGGAGATAAAGAAATTTAAAGACAAAGAATGATGGTTAAAAAACTGTGATGCATATCCAGCACAAAGATACAACCTTCAAACTTGTAATGGAAATAAAAATGCTCACAGCTGCTCCTTTTGGGCTTTTTCTTCCCTTTCAGCCTTTAAAGCAGCCTCGCTATCGGCACAGCAGTCCTGCAGAGAAAACACTGAGCACTCGGCTCATGATGGGACTCGTAATTAACCTCCTTAAATCTGGTCTATCAGCTAATTTCCATTTTTATTTGTGGACTGTAGAGTAGCTTTGCATGATTCACAGGTCAAAAATAATCCTCGTTTATGTTCCTGCCGTGCTCTGTGAGCTTTTTCCCTTTGTCGTTCTTGAACTTTAGTTGCGGATCATTAGCGTGGAGTGACTTTTTGTCATGGTTTCTGTGATTATTCTTGCATTTGGAGTTCTGGTCTCTTGTGTTTCCTCTCATTCTGGTGTCAGCCTAGCATCCTCAGTGCTTCTCAATGTTTCCCTGTTTGGTTGGTCAGGTGTTTCCACTCCCCCTCATCAGTCCAGTATGTATGTTTCCCTTGTGTTTGTCCCTGTGTGTGCCTCCTGCTCCGGTTCCTGAGTTTGGATTTTGCTCCTCGTGCCCCTCTGGATTCAGTTTCTTTTGGACTTTTACTCTAATTAAAGCTTAGCTGTTCGTTTCCACTTTAACCACGCCTCAGTGCAGCCCCAGCTCATCCTCTGTCTGTAACAATCTGTTTTAGCTCCTCCCCCTTTAAGCCAAATTTCTTCACATTGGCTTCTGGTTGGTTGCCGGGCGGAGCCTATTTGCCTGAGGCGATTGTCTCCACGTGTGACATCATTCAGATCCAGCTGAAAGAAAAAACTTGATAAGACTGTTTAGAGGAGCTTCAGGCTCACAGGGATTATGAACCATGTTTAATCTGAACTCCACCACTGAAACAGGAGTAATGAAGTATGTGGTGAAGTAATTCAGAGGCGTCTAAGTTCTGCCGAATACTACACGGAGCACTCTAACACAGACATGCATGAAACTGAGAAATAGACATCCATATTGATATCCAGCAGACCACAGGCACCATATTTCCACACCTCCATCTCTGCTAGTGGTTCGAGTTGCTGCATTTAATCAGACAGCAGTAATCCAGCCGGCTGACAGTCTGCTAACCATCCTGATAGAGACGGCATAAAAAAATCATGCCCGGCTTCATATCTTTGTTTTGTGTGACTGATGCCGACTGTCAGGCAGCAATAAAACACCTGAATGTCTTTTTATTCCCCTTGAAGTGAAACATCTTTCGGTTGCCAGGTTACAGCAGGCTGAAACCTGCTGCAGTGGGTGGAAAAACGAACGGGGTAACAACACAAAGAGGGGTCACGATGGAGAGCTTCTACCAGACACGGGGAAAGAGGCTAGGCAGCCATCCAACTATCAAACAGAACTTTATTTATGGATTTGATATTTTCAAAACTTAACTCAGAATTTCCTGAAGATGAACCACATGTAGCTGATAATTATTAACAGGATGGGTGTTAGCTGCTACAGTCATGAAGTACTGACTCACTGTGGTCAAGTGTTCATGAAAACCAAATCATAACTTTACGTTTTGTAGAGCATTTCCTTTCGAAACAGCGTCCTTTGAACCTGAGAGGTCTTTACTGTCCTCTGTGCTCCCTTCATTCTGATCTCTGTCGCACGAATGTGCGTCACGCCGCGCGGCTGTCGCGCTTGTGCAGCGGGACGCGGTGAGAGAGCGGGTTTCAGGGCACAGCGGCGTGCACGCTACTTCCTAAAGGCATCGACGAAGAGAGGCGAACACCAGAGACACCGGCGAAACTACAAGATCAGAACCATGAGAAATATTCTGAAAAAATCCAAACAGGAACTAAAGGAGGACGGGAGGAGGTGGCCGGGGAGAGGGACGTTTATAGTGCTGCCATGGAAACTCGGCCGATGTTACTGGAGATCTGAAATGAATAAATGATTAATAATAAACCCGTCCCAGCTGATTTGGGGCTAAGAGTGGCGTCCAGCCTGCATCGCGGCGCTGACGGGACTTTTTGTAAACTTCAGAAATGTTCTTGGATGCTTCTGTACCGACAAACCCATTTTTATTTTAGGCTCCTGTGATTACAGCTGTAAAAACTGTGCGGTGCCACTTTTACACTCTTGTATGCATTTTTCTGGAATTAGAAGTTAGTTTAGGAGCTTCTGCCTTCATTAATTCCACCTCGTGCGGTTTATAATGAATCCCTTTGGACGCTACAGCCTCGTTAAATCGGCTCTGAATCACAGCTCATCCGGCTCGTGCTGGCCTTCATCGATTTTACTCCGACTGCTGCATCCTGCATCATCAGGACAACCAAAGTGAGAAGATGCACAGAGATCATCTGCCACGGTCAAGTTTCTGTTTCCATTTCTGAATCTGTGTGTGAGGAGCGTCAGATGGGCCGGAGGACACGGTGAATAAACCATGAGCTCTCTGACTGCTCCAGAAACAACATTTATCCTGCAATGAAGACGCAAACTTCACCCTCACAAATCTCCATGTTCTCGCTAATTCTGCCACACACACACACACACACACACACACACACACACACACACACACAGGATCACTTTGGCCTCACTGACTGCCAGTCTGCAGCCTTTCAGCCTCATCTCACCATGAGTCACTGTACACAGGGCTGAGCATATCAGGAAAGACAAATTGAATCACACAAATGAGACCTGACACGGCCTGCATTAGATTGTGATGCGTGGGAGTGAGTGAGGTGTTTGGGCTGCAGGTCATGTGTAAATGTGATCCATGTTTGGGTTTACTTTGGCCAGAGGTGTTCTGCTTTGATGTGCGGCCCTCCACGGCTCTGTTTAACCTGCACTGCTTTTATTTGCCTCCGAGCTAGTGTTATCTTGTTGCTTTCCTTCATTCCTGTGTTAACCTGTGTGTGTGTGCGTGCATGTGTGTGTGTGCGTGTGTGTGTGTGTGTCAAACAAGGCAAAAGTGAAATTTCTTGGAGGGAAACAAGTCCTGAAGAGGTTTTCTGTTCCTCTGCACAGGAAATGGGTGAGAATGCAGCAGTGAGAGCATTTCAGCGAGCATGTGAGCGAATCCACCGCTCTCTGCAGGGAACGGCACAAGCAGCAGCAACGAGTGAGGAGGAGAGACGATGGCAAAGTGAGCGGCTCTGTTGAAACAGCCAGCCTTTGGAGTGACAGCTGGAGCCTATTTACTGAGGAGTGTGGGGATGTGTTGTGTTACTGCAGAGCAAAGAGACACAGACACTCACCTGGAGACACACGAGCACAACACACACAGCCACGCTAGCTTTAAAAAGGTGACTAGTTAATCCGCAAACTGCAAAATTCATGCAAACAAGCACGCACACAGCATCGTACAGACGGCGGCACCGAGCGCGTTCAGGTCAACAAGCAGCTCAACCTGAAACACGGCAACACCGAGCTCAGCATACCTGAAACCTCCATAACGCCAGCGGGCATGGGTCTGAACGACGCCTCCTCTCATCTATGGGCGTACATTAATCAACCTTTACAAATACTCAGAATTCATAACTCATTACGACAGTCATGACTTCGTCCTTAACCATAACACCCTGTGCAGGTCACCAGCCTGTCGACAATGTCTAGCAACAGAAAATAAAGGCAGACATTAAAAAAAGATTAGCTTCATTAATCAATGATGAGCTGTCCAGAAAAAGCCATTAGAAACACGAGTCCCGTGTTTGGTGAGAGGACCTGGAACTCTAAAAGCAGCGGTGAGCAAACAGATGACTGACATCTACTTCCTTCCATTACGACTCCACCGCCAGTCTATACATCGGGAAAAGAGAGAAACCTTCGCTCGGCACGAGGATGGAAAAGAGCCACCGTCTTCTATTCGCTTTGCTTTGCTCTGAGATCCAAAGTGCGTCTTGATTCAGAGTCAGCTGTCTAAAGGAACATTTCAATAACATCTACTTTTAATGTTTTAATGCCGCTGGAGCCATAAATACAATGAAGTGCCTTCAGCTAAAAGCCTCGTATTTATTAATCCAACCGTGCTGTGCGAGGGAGTTCTCCAAAGAAAGAAATGCGAGTTCAATTGCTGCACGAGAGCAGCTATCAGCACACAGTATATCTTTGTAAATTACTCAAGCAATTAACATTAGCAAAAAAATGCTAGCATTGATTAGAGCAGCTTCCAGGTTCCTGCAGGCAGACTGGTTGTGCTTTGAGCCCGTTGCTCGGCGTCTCTGTGGCTCAATGTGTTTCTGCTGATTTGCGTCTGTCAATAAAAATTACGGCTGTGCTGTGTGGAGGCAGCTAACAGAGGATGCAGAATTTAGTGAAATTAATAGAGATGGTTAATCTTTTCATGTGTAAATACGCTGATTTAAACATGAAACAAACAGCATGAATTGCATTTCACAAACACAAGGTTGAATAAGGGCATGTTAATTTGCCAGAGCTGAGCAATTAGGTGGAACACAACGCTAATTTCATCTCCCGGCTCCTTTGGGATATGCTAATGTACTATGCGGAGAAGCATTACATGGATAGGCAGTGCACGTCCGTGCTTTCATGTGACTGTTAATTATTCATTTAACGTATTTTTCGACCGCGACCGAACGGGACCGTCGCCGACAGCCCGCTCCACGACCTGCATCTGACGCTCCGTCGGTGAGAAACAAAGACGAGAGTCACTTGATCAGATAATATGTCGGCGAGTGTGTGTGCATCTCGTGGCCTCGGATGTGTGTGATCCCAACCACCCAGCCTGTCTGGATGAGATATGCGCCGGCCGGGCCCGTCACTCAGGGGGGGGGGGGGCTCAGCACAAAAAACTGTGACAGAAGGATGAAAAATAGGGGAAAGTCCTGCGTGCATCACCGGTTAATGTGACATGACCTTGTCCGACAAATAGTTATGATGACAGAGCTCAGTGCGGCAAACCATAACACTGGGGGGGCCCTTGCAAATCAGGTGGTGATGAAAACCGTCCTGACTTAAAGTGTTTCTGAAAGCCAAGGCCAAGGGGTCTAAATACTGCAGCTAATATAATTAAAGCAGGTTCACGCAGGTCCTGAGCCCCGGGGCTTTGGGTCAGCCTCACAGGCCCAAGAATTTCTCTGTTCCCAGGTTACAGAGCAGAGCTGTCACCCCACAAAGTCCCCAGGCCCCCCGCAAGGTCGCAAATTTCCATTTAACCCAGATACCAGGCGGTTTGGGAAGGGGATGGCGGGAGCACAGAGGGCCTTGCATTGTGAAGCTGAGTGTTGTGAAATGCAGCAGCGGAGGGGGAAGTGAAGCAATCTTAGCCGGGAGGTTTCTCTGGATCAGGGCCCAGTGGCTGACCCCTTAACCTATGACCATGCAGATTAGTCCCAGGGGCTTTGGATCAACATGGACACTAAGCAGGGGGCCGAGCTGCTGCAGATGAAGTCTCAGGCCTGGGGATAGACTTTTGTAATTTTAGGAGGTGATTTAGCAGAGCTGGGAGTTATTTTAATGTTTGGAAATAGTTGCCATTTCATTTCAGTGAACTGCTCTTTTTATATGGCTCTCAAATTTAACCTCTTAACATCCATGAGCTTGCTAGCACTTAGAGTTAGGCTGCCTTTTGAAACAAGCAGTTTCAGATGCTCGAAGACGTGACCTTTGAAATCACTGCTTTAGACGTCTTCTGAACCTTCCATCTTTGCTTACTGTGTACATTTTGACAGGTAGCACTGCATTTGCCTGCTACCTGCCACATGTTGCCTCTGAGCTCCCACTATTTTTACATTAAACACAACAATTTAATATGCATAAACATCAAACTGCACCACAACGCACACAAATCTATGGCTGTTAGCTAGCTAGTCTAAAACCTGCTGTTCCTGCTGCTGCTCTTCTACATACCAGATGGTGACTGCTGGTTGTGCAACTTTAACCACGCAGGACTCCATCATAAAGGTTCCTGTAGAGCACACAAATTAGTGAGTGCAGGTATGGAAGAAGGTGAGTTGGGACGGGACTGCACAGAAATGAACATCTCAATGTCAGCTGCTAACTGTCCACCCCAGCTGACCCTGACTGGACTGCGCTCGTTGGTCAAATACTTAAAGTGAACTGAAGCATGAGCTACCACGATGGTTAAAGCTTCTGTGTGAATGACCTCTGCAGCCACACCACATTTAGCAGATGCAGCACGCGGATTCTTCTGTGAACTCTAGGAAACATTTAGTTCTCAAACCTGCCAAAATTTTAATTCAGTGTTATTTATATAACGCCTAAATCACAACGGTCACCTCAAGGCGCTTTACACCGTGAGGTACAGACCCTGCAATAATACAGAGAAAACCCAACGGTCAAAACGATCCTCTATGTGCAAGCACTTGGCGACAGTGGGAAGGAAAAACTCCCTTTGAACAGGAGGAAAAATATGGTCTGATTTTCAAAAGACACCACAGCAGAAGTGGCTCTGCATCAGCGCTGCCACCATGTTGTTGGAAATAAGGTAACTGTGTACTCTCCCTCACTAGAACAACTCCATCTGACTTTATATTGACCGAGAAGAGCTTCATCAGGTGGTGCGCAAAGGAATTTCCACAGGACTAATATCCTATTGACGTGCACTTGGCTCCCACTGATTTCCCATCCCCTGACACCCATTCCCTCATGCAGCCAGCCCACATCACAGAAAGCCCACCCAGGCAGCCATTTAAAGCTGGCTGCTGCTTGTTAATCTGTCTGAAACCTATTGATCATATAGGCATGGTACCCACCCACCCCACTCCTCTTGGAGAAAATGGTGTTGATGCTCGACACAGAGACGGCAGCAGGCGGTCGGCGTGAGAGCGAGAAGCACAGCAGCAAAGCACCAACAGGAGCTGATGAAGCTGGAGGTCCACACCACTTCTTTCTCTCCCCCGTGTGTCTATGTCAGTAATGTTCCCACTGAGTTAGGAAGGCAAAATCTCCAGCAATTTGCGGCCTGACAAGTGGCATTATTGGGTGTTAATGGAGTTCAAAGGTCAGCTTGCATATGGGCAGAGGTTCTAAGCCCCTGAATAGTAAAGCAGTCTATTAATGGCTGCTTTATGCAGAGCTTGTTTGCGTGATTCCTCCCCACAGCCCCGCGGGGGATTTAGCAGGAGCCCTGTTTGCTAACAAAGGTTTCACTTTGCAGCTCAAACAAAAACGGCTCTGCAGCTTTTTCTGAGCGCAAGCTCAAAAGCAAACGGCCATTCAAAGCACAACACACACACCGTCAGGTAACTGTCCTAACCCCCACCCCAAACATAAATAAACCTGTCCTGGAGGATTGTTTCGGCACAAACTGCCTTTGTAATCTTATGAAAGTTTCTTAAATTATTACTTCCTCTAAATACCACTGATCTGCCTCTGCGTGGGGTGCAGGGACAGCCTTCAGACGCTTTGAGGCCTCTGAGTGTGTGTCTGCAGTGAATGATTAAAGTGAAGCAAATGAGAGAGGAAGTGGCATCAAAGCACAATTATTACCCATAGTGGAGCTCATAAAGTGGCAATATTAGTCGGCCTGTGACTCAAATATCTACTGCATGGGATCATGTGACCTTTTCAACCAATATTCACGGACCTGCTGACTGAATTCAAAGTAGATCTTTAATCATTGACACTTGGAACCATTTGGTCCAGTCAACAAACACCAACAATGACAAAACCTCAGGGATGGTTTTTCCAGTGAAAATGAGATCAGTTTTATTGACGCATCTGCAGTCGGGATTTTCCTACGCCTGAAATCATTCTGAGTATGTATCTTATAACGACACAAGGTGGAATATCTACCACCGTTATTATACACAAAATGTGTGGTGCAGAGATGAGGATCCAAAAGCAGCACCGGAGGGAGAATATTCCAACAAAAACAGTAGAAGAAAGTCCAAAAATAGCAAAATCCAACAAACCAGGGATCCAAGAAGATCAACAGGAGGAATGGAGGAACACATCACGGCACCAAACATGAACACAGGACAATATGTAGGGTGGAAACACAGGTGAAAGCAATCAACGACAGGTAAAGATGATGTGGGCGGGGCTGACAATCAGAAAGGAGGAATGAAAACTACCACAAGACATGAGAGAAGCCCAACCTTCAAAGTAAAACAGGAAATGAACAGAAGAGAACCAACACTAGAGACAGGACTAGATAACAGGGAGCACAGACAGGGAAACACCGAGCAACTAAAAACATGAGAAGAATAATAAACTCAAAACAGGAACCAAGGAAACAAAACTCAAACACTAAAACAATGAAATGACAGAACCGTATATCTATACCACTGTCACTGTTTTAGTTTGGCATAAAAGCCGCGCTCTGTAATCCAATAATCTAGAGTCTAGTAATCTGTAGCTTTATTCAGAAACCCAGGGAAAGGGTTAACAAGTGTCAATCAAATGATCTTCCTGACCACGTACACTGTAAAAATTACAGCATATATTCGACACAACGTAACCCAGCAGTAAAATAATTTGATAAAAACTGAAGACTTGACTCTTGTTCAAGTGGAAGGTGAGGAAGCTTCTCATCTTTAATCTTTCATTGATGGAAATTAAGTTGGCCAACAGATGCACAAAAACGAATTTAACACAAATTTTATATTTGTTTTAGTAAGCTATTTTATATTTCTTTATCTTCAATTCCATGAGGTTAAACATTCAGAAACAAAAGTCTAATTATTCAAAAACTAGCACCAGTTCAGCTGACTAAATCTCAAAGTAAAAAAACAAACATTAACTGACCTCCTTCATGCATTTTATTTTGGTTCATTTGCATACTCTTCTGAGCACTGGCTACATTTCTGCCACAAAGGTAGTCTTTATGTCTTATAGTGTCCGTCAGTAACGCTGCAGAAACTGGATCGGATTATATTTTAACTCAGCAAACAACAGTTCAGCTGTTTGTATTTATTATGACACATTAAATATTGTGTTATTCTTTCTTGAAATATGCCAACAAGAACCGTTTTAGGTTTGATAAACTACAGAAACTAACCTGAACTGACCAGCTTTTTATCCGTCCGTTGCTGCCTCTTACCCGGGTGGATGTCGACCCTGAGATACTCGAAGTCCTCTGCACGGGGCAGCAGCTCCTCACTGACCCCCACAGCCCCCTTCTTCAGACTTGGAGTTTCAGCTGCTTCGCACTCGGCTGCAGACGCTCCAGCGCTTTAACCATTTATTTTTGTAGTGTTCCTTTATCGCTAACATGCTAAATTAATTTGATGAAGGTGGTAAATGCTTAAATGCTTCATTGTTATCAACCAGCATAATAACACGCCATCACTTAGCAGGTTAGCATTTAGCACAAAGTTGAGTCCGTGAAGCCTCACGGTGAGTATAAATGTGGTCCTGCACATGTTCTTGTCTCCATATTAATTTCTCAGCACCACTGATCTCAGGGAAGGATTGAGGAGGACATCCTCAGAATAGAAGCAATATCATTAGGCCAACTTTACCGTATCTCCATCGCTGGAAAGCGTGAGATAGTGCACGGCTGAGATGAGCAATTAGAGGAGCAAGAGTGAATGGCAGCGAGCCTGCAGGAGAGTGACAGACGGGACGGGGGGGGGACTAATGCTGGACCATTTCTTCTCATCTCTCACGTAATCCCTAGAACATGAAATAATAATAAAAAAAGATGCAGACGGAGAGCTGTAGCAGGAAATGACAGCCGATAAACAGGCTCGGCTGCTGCCTCCATTAGCAATCATTACACTGCCCACCTTAGGACAGGATATCATTTTCAAATGCCGCCCAGATCGGGTGAGAATAAGGAGCCCAGAATTATCACAGGCATCTCATAAATAGATGTCGTATCTGTCCGATTGCTGTCTGGAGGGAATTTTTAAATTACCCATCTCTGGTCATTTACAGGCAAATTTCTGCACGGCCTCTTCATTCCCCATTTTTGTTGGCTTAATGAAAAAGGAAATAGTTCCCTCTGTATCCTGATTGTGCAGCGATAGGCTGTGTAACATTCATGGAGGTCTTGTATTTACAGGCGCAACATGCCATGAATTCACAGGGGGCCGAGACCTAAAACCCTGATGTCAAGAAGAAATTAATTTCTGAGGTGCTTTTATGTTTTTAGAAGAGCCATGAGAGCAAAGTAAGAGTCAGATGATCAAATAAAAACAGGAATTTTATCCTGATTCTTGGGCTGCAGTCAAACAAACAAAGTCCTGGTTGACTCAAATCATATCTACTCTGTCTGGTTATGTATGATATCTGTAGATTAATGGTATCCGATTTATCAGGCAGGAGATCCCGATCGGCATCAGGACCTTTCGGTCTTTTGCTTTCATTCTTTGGTTTGGTGTCGGCACCAAAAGCAGCTCGACGGGTTTACACTCTGTGACAAAACGAGTGAAAAGTAAAATTTCTGTCATGTTTGGAGGAAAAAAAGAGCACCGCCCGCCAACACCGACGCCCACCGAGCAGAGAGCAGCACCGTGTTTTGATCTGCTTTGCTGCTTCGGGGCCTGGACTCTGCAATCAATGAGCTCTACAGGGACATGTCAGAGCAGCAGTCCACGAGTCACAGCTCAGACCAAGTGAGCTGACTGAATGAGACCAGACACCGAACAACTGTATGAATGGGAAAAATGTCCAAGTCAACGTCCTGTGACCTGAAGAAGGCTCTACAGTCATGACATCCCACACCCTGAACAGGTCAGCAGTCCATCGCAGGGTCACAAACATGAAACACAACAATGAAGCGACATCTGAGATATTAAGAAACAGTTGATGGAGGTTACTGCTGCTGCTGCATGAAGTCCAAGATTCACCGATTTACTGGTGAGTGATTACCCGGCCTGCCGATACAGACACGATACTGCTGAAGTGTTATGGGGTTCAGTCAGGTGGTGTTCGTCTATAATTATGACACCGATGAAGCTCAGACCCAGAATCAATAAGGTCTGTAGTCTCAGGGTCAACTGATCACTTGTTTTGGTCGATATGATCTCAGCTGATCACATCCTCATTGGTGAGACTGCCTTCATCAGGTGAGCAGTGGAGCAAACCTGAGTGAGTCTGACACCATTCATCTTTACACTGTAAACCCAGATTTAGATTCAACTTAAAAATATTGGGTTCACATTACTTACGTGTTAATTCTGAGTAGGCTGAGCTGTTTCACGTCCTCTTTCATTGTAATTGTGTTTTTAATTCCAGTCAACAGCTCCTACTGAAATACACTGAGTTTATGTTACTTAAACAGCTGTCATTTCGCTACATCACTTATCAGCTCTGAGTAGACTGTACTTTTTTAATGCTCTCTCTTATTGTAATTATGTGTTTGAGTTCAAACAATTTAATATC
>JAMQGT020009850.1:0-19757 GCA_024447675.2 Pterophyllum scalare
CGTCGGTGGGGGAGAGTATGATTTATTATTGAGGTGTTATTAACTGTACCAACAGTTAGGACAGAGAAAGGAACATGTGCTGCTCCACATATGTGGAATAAATACAAAAGAGCCTCAGACTGCAGGAACTGCTCTCTGTGAATGAGTTCAGTTGTACAGGACTGCACTAAACTGTAGATCGTTGTTATGATTTCATTGTTATTCTGTTCTTATATTTAGAATTACTTGGTGTCATTTTTATCCTATTTCCTTTGTGCTGCTTTTGGTGTTTAACTCTGGAAGTGTGTTGCTGTCGTCTTGGCCAGGTCGCTCATAAAACAGAGATTTTAATCTGAATATGTTTTACCAGGTTAAATATAGGAACAAAAGGTATCGGTGTTGCAGACGCCTGAATGACCACTCCGAGCAAACACACCTGTGGCATGGCTGTAAGATCCTATGTGACCTCCTTATTGAACTACCGTGTTCACATGATTTTCAGTAAACTTGACCTCTGATCTTGATCTTCGGGTCGAGGTTGCTAAAATTTGAAACTCGTCTGAGATCTTTAATAGCAGCACCTTTGGTATCATTTTGGAAATCCTACATCGTTCTCGAGTCATGTTCACAAAGTAGGGTGTCCACGCCGCCACACCCATCCGGCAGCCGGACTGCCTACCCGGTGGGATGGCAACAATACCCCATCAACCTTTTTCAGGCTGAGAGGGGTTGAAAGAGTCTTGGTCCCAGCACAGAACCCTGTGGCTCTCCATGACTAAATCAAACACTGTTCACTTCCACACAGCTGTTTTCCAGCTGTTTCAGCAGAAGTACTATCCAGTTTCAGGAAGGTTTATGTTCACGACTTCCTCCTGTCCTGCAGGGGAGAGCCTGTGTGCCGCTCTGCCAGCCCCACCAGGAGCTTCTTCCATCGGGCTCCGTTCAGCCGACCCTCCAGCCCCCCGCTCTGCCCCTGCCAGGACCTCCCACCTCCCCTAAAACCATCTTCCCCTACCAGCCCGCACCCCCACAGCAGGACTCACCACCTAAATCCCCACACAGGTAAACACACCTGAAGCACACACACTGTTTTAGATTAAATGAATATGCATGGATGACAGAGGTGCCCTGAAGGCCTCCATAGTTTAATTTTGCTTTTAAAGGGGACTCACATTGCATGTGCGTGTGTGCGTGTGTGTCAGGCTCAGTTTCAGTGGGATCTTCAGGTCTGCCTCCAGGGATTCAAACCATCAACCTTCATCCTCCCCTGTCAGCATCAAACTGTTCACCCGCAAGAAAGACAAGAAGAGAGGTACAGTATGTGTGTGTGTGTGTTTGTGACAGCGAGAGATGGTCAACACTGCCACCTGCTGTTCACACTGCAGTTCCTGAAGGTTCAGGCCTTCCTCTTATCATCACACAGACAGCTTTAAAAGATGGAGGAGATGAAGGTTGTGACATCAGGTTTAAACTCTGTAAGACTCGTGTGTGTGCATATGTGTGTGCGTGCGTATGAGTGTCAGTGCAGCATCAGGACCTGGCTGAGCCGGCTGGAGCGCTGGCATCAGGCCGGTCTGGTTTCAGCAGTCAGGCCTTTTTGTTTGGACCTTGTGGATGTGCCTGCCTTTTATTACTATCACACCCTGCATCACACACATACACTCCCCAGATTACAAATAATGTGCTTAAAAAGCAAATTATGCAGACAGGCACCAGAGTGATCCACACCAGGAAGTGATGAGTCTGTGTGAGTGATGTGGTCGGCTGGTCAACTCCTGAACTTCACTTAAAAAACAAACCACTGAGCCTGCATCCAGGTGAGCACCAAACCTGCAAACTGTCCATCATTCAACCCGCCTGCACGTCCCTGTGAGCTTCCACCTGCTCGTCCCAAAGTAGTTTTGAATAACTTTCTAATAAAGTCTGACTCTAATTATTTCAGTCTGATACAATTTTAAGATGCTGAAACATTTGGAGCTTGATATTCTCCCAACGTTGCAGCAGTGCTGCAGGTTTCAGTCGTTCAGACACCCTTCACTTAGAGTGTGGTGTGTTGTCTTTAGATGGAAACTATCTTCCTGCTAATTTCCTACTCATAAAGCCTTCTTTTTCATGGATGTTAAACTTTATTGTAACAGAACAGCCGCACCGATCCTTTGATTGCAGCACAAAGAATTTGGACTGCTTCTGCGTGTTTGGTTGATTTTGGGAACTGAAGCCGCTTTTGGACGATAAATGGTCAGCGCCGTCAGTCTGAAGAAGAGGATGCTCATCCCTCCTGTTTTCACATGACTGTGAAATCTGAAAGAGCTGCTCAGTGCTTTCCAAAGTGTAGGTTTTTCCTACACAGGGGCTTCTCAGCCTGTGAGACACAGCTCAGGGCGGAAAAAATTAAACATGCACATAAAGAGAGCAAGGCATCAGCACGCCTTCAGTCACTTCCTGCAGGCATGAAACAGTAAACTGGGATGATTCCCAATATGGGAACTCCTTTGTCCCCAGATGGAAGGATGGTCCCCACAAAACAACAAAATAAACAGGTCTGTGACCCCATAATGTCAGTAATACAAGCACACACAGACACACATACACACACTTTGCAAACATAATTATCCCCATTTTGTGTGTCAGCAATGAGTCAGACAGTACAAGGTCTCTGCATGTCCTTGTGCACACACACACACACGCACACACAGCCTCCTAATTGAAGCATTCAGCACTGAACCATGAGCGTGCCACTTCTTTGTGTCCTGCTGTTGCAGCTCACACTGTTAGCACCATCTTGTGGTCATTGAATGAACAGCAAACTAAATTCCAGTGTGATTTCCACCCAGTCTGGAAGAATAATATTCAGAGGTAGCCCCTAAGAAAACACCTGAGATTGTCCGGTGGAGACATAAATTACTCAGCTGATCGAGACCAATAGGAGGTAGAGCGGGTCATCTACTCATCGAAAGGTTGGTGGTTTGATCCCTGGCTGCTCCAGTCTGCATGCCAAAGTATCCTTGGGAAGAGACTGAAGCCTGAGTTGCTCCTGTTAATCAGAGTTAAAGATTAGGTGCTCAGTACAGTAGAAAAGTGCTGAAGCTAGATCCAGTTCTTCAGTCCAGGCAGGCCAGCTAAAGCAAACACCTCAAAAAGTCCTACATGGAAAACTGGGAACTGCTTGAAAGTTTGACTAACACCACGAGACAGTCCAGCAGCCTGATTGGCCAACTGAACGCAGGTGTGGCACAGAAAGAGCGAGAAACAGAAAATAAAGGAGAGCCGGCCTGCAGATCAGTTCATTTGCAGCCTGTGCGGCAGCTTCAGCGTGTGCAGAGAGGCCTCATTTCTCTGCATCATCTTCGTTCTGATGTTTGAATCCACTGCTTGGCCTCACAGACAGGAGCTGAATCGAGGACTACAGCACCAGCCTCAGTCACGGGGCTGTAACGACACATTTATGGAGGCCTCGCTCCTGTCAGCCGTTATGAATACGTGCAGCCTGGAAGCAATTTGTTTTACGGAAATTAAAGATCAATTCAGACTCTATTAGAGGGACCAAATCAGCTTAGCTGCTGCTGCTGTTATTAACACACACACTCAGCGCCTCGTCGCCCCTCCCGCTTAAATTTCCAGAGCTGAACTTGGCATCTCTTCAGTTTGGGAATTTGGCAGCTCGCTCTCACACTCACATGTGATCCATGCTTTCAGAGGACACTGCAGCCTGAAACGGAGCTGTGACGAGACCCAAACTAAAAAACATGTCTTCTTAAAAAAGGAGACTTTTTTAGCCCACAGGGAAAACATTTGATCACGTGACAGTCCACACAGATTTAGGTCCCCTCAGCAGGGGTAACATGCCTGCATCCTCTGCTGAATGCCCAGCAGGGGGCGACTCGTTTGCAGTCTGATTGTATAGAGGTCTGTGAGCCTCAGCTGATCTGAGCTCAGTGAACTGACTAATACTCAGCTGTACAGTGTACAGGTGGGCAGCATCACATGACACTGGTTCACTGGTCGGGCCTCGCCCTGTCACTCAAAGTTGGTCGCTGGCAGACTTTCCAGGGTCCGGTTGCCTTGGTAACCCTCTAATGTATTTACCAGCCTATCAGCAGCACCCTTCACTCTCATTGGTGCTCCCTTCAGTCGTCGCCTCCAAGCTGAAAGGAAGTCAACCTGGGACCTGCCCACTTTGCATTGCCAGCTTTGTCACGTGAAGTCTCTGACTGTCCGTGTCTTCCTGGGGTCATCGGGTCACTGTGATTCACTTCCTGTGTGGACGCATCTTTAGAAGGCACGGGTGTTGTCAAAGGTTACTCTGAGCTCCTCTAAAGTCCGTATGGAGGAGTTTTTGGTATTTGTGGCCCGGTCTCAAAGTGCTGTGTGAGTGCAGCCATCGGTGGTCCTGAGGATGGAGCTCCCTCTCAGACGGAGCAGAACCTGCTGCTGCCCGACGCTCTGTGGCTCAGAATTACCCGGTGAGCCTCCGGGCCTCCACGCTAACAGCTGATACGTGTTTTTGCTGGAGTCCTGCTGCTGTGTAAGTAAACAGTGACCTGATATTAGAAAGCTGCTGCTTTATCATCTGCTCATAATCCCTGTAACTGTGATCCTTTAATAAACCGAGCGGAGCACATCAGGTCCAGATGGAGCAGAGAGCTTTTGTTTCCGTCACCCTCGCACACACACTCAGGTACACTGTAAAAACCTTCATGTTCACCACCAGAAAGCAGCCAAGTGCTTGTTCCCACGCTGCAGGACGCACAACCATCAGCAGCCTCTCCTCCGCCCGACCGCGTCATCGTGGCGCTTTGATTTTTCAAACTCAGTTTTTCGCCTGAAACATTCACACATCGGCGCAGCTTCTTTTCTGCTGCTGTCGGCACAGTGCTGTAAACATGATCGTGGTCTGTGTTTGGGTGAAGCTTGATTTCATGTGGGTTTAATCTGCTGCAGCTCAGTCACAGTCCCATCACTCCATAATAAAGAACTGGAGAACTTCTCCACGGCTCGCCGCTCCCGTTAAACTGCTTCTGCTCTCAGCTGCTGGAGGTCCAGTCAGGTTTTACTGTGTTACCTTAGTCTGCACCATTCATTCTGCATTTACACCAGTTATGCTGCAGATCTAACCCGGTCCAGAGCAGGTTATGTTTGAGACTAGAGATCAGGCTCTAGCATCAGCGTTCCTGAAGATCCTCCGGCCCTCTGTGCACAGAGAGCAGGAGGGTTGGACCCCTTCTGCCTTCATGTTGTAGATTCCTCCACCATCAGGAGACGCGTACATGGTGCTCATGCAGGGATGGAGGCACATCGCCCAGAGAACTGCTCCAAAGTCCACATGTGAGAAACGTCCCTCCGGCCTGTAACAGTGAAGCTCATTGAGCCTCACGGGCCACAGCAGGAGGAAGCAGGTTTCCTTCAGCGTCAGCGTTTTAACAGAGACAGCAGCTCGCTGCCTTTCATGGGACTGAATGCTTCATGTTTCTGACCTCACAGGCAGTTTGTCTGTGCTCGGCGTGAACATGTTCTCATCACGTTCCTCCACCGAGCTGATTTAAAACTGCAGAAGAAGAAAAGCTGAAGATTCACTTTAAGGCCGCAGAGATGTGGGACAGAAGAAGAAGAGGAGCAGCTACAGCGATTCTCCTCCTCCTCGTTCAGACAGGATCAGCCTGACTTTGCCTCCAAAATGTTTTTCAGTGCAGGCAGCACAGGGAGGCGTGGCTAACACACACACACACACACACAGACACACACAGAGTGAGCACTGATACTCTGCAGGGCTCAAACACTCTGAGGACTGCTGCTGGACAGGCACGTCTGTCCTCCAAACACTTTCCCTCGCTTTACCGTCTGCCTGCTTACCTGTCTGCCTGCTTACCTGTCTGCCTGTACCTGAGGATGACGCTGGGATTATGACTTCTAGTGGATTTTAATTTCCTGTTTAAAGAAGACTTTTGATGGCAGCGGTTTCTCCTCCTCCGTCAGCTCTGCAGCTTTGGGCTCAAATCTGTAAGAAAAGACTTCAAACTTAAGGATTCTGCATCAGCCAATCAGAAGGCAGCGTCTCTCCTCGGGGCTCAGGATTGGCTCACGGCTGCGTGTTTTTATTTAAGCGCTGTAAAGTTTGTGCAGTTGAAATTTATCTCACTTATTTTGGTTTGATTAAGCTTTATTTTAAATTTAGAATTCCACATTTTCCTGATCTTGGAATAAATGTATGAATTTCTATATTTAATTATATTACACTGAAACTTTAACTGAATTAATTTAAATCGGAACTTGATTATATAACTTTATAATTTCGTTTAAATAAGGCTCATTTTGTGAATTATGTTATTAACCCTGATCACTCTTTACTCTTTTAAATAGTTTATAAAGAATTCTTCAAAGTTAGTTTCTCCCACTAGTTTGTGTTTGATTATTTTTTACTTGAGTTATTTTGAATGAGCTGATTTGATGGCGATGAGACGCCTGAGCAGCCTGATGCTGAGGAAGTGGAAGGAGAAAGAGAGGTGGACGGGGAGGAGGAGGAGTGAACCGTATGCAGGAGGAGAGGACAATGACAAGGAGGAAGAGGAGGAGGAGAGGAAGATGGAGAGGAGAGACAGACAGACACACCGATGGATGATGAGAAGGAAGTCTGAACCGTGTGGACCGACGGAGGGAGAAGAAAAGATGGAGGAGAAGCGGAAGAGCGATGGGTGGAAAGAACGCAGGAAGTCTGAACCCAGTGTGGAGGAAGGAGTCAGGAAGGAGAGGAAGAGGACGGAGACGGGCAGAGGGCAGGAAAGGAGGAAGTCGACATCGTGGTTAATGGTGGAGGATCGAGCGGCGGGACAGGGGGACAGAAAGAAGCTGAGGCGGCGGTCGGAGCCCTGCGGCGTCCTGCACGTCCAGCTGCTTCCTCTGTCCAGCAGGAAGAGGAGGGAGCTGCTGCAGAGGCGGATGGGCCGCCGGACATCCTGCAGCGAGGAGGAGGAGCATCACCTGAGCAGAGGGAGGTCAGACCCCACCGGCCCGCTCGACCACAGTAAGCAAAAAGATGACGGGAAGGCTTTGATCTGCTTGTAGCAGGGCAGCAATCTCTCCTTCGAGGGCGTCTCCTGGTGCACTGCTGCACCTCCTCCAGGGTGTTTATGTTCCTTCTGTCACTCGTGTCTCTGCAGCGTGTGTGTTTTACCTGCTGCAGTGGGTCAGCGAGGAGTTTGTGTTCAGGTCATTTCTGCTGGATGGTCTTAGAAACCTGAGGACAATCTCACGCTGTGAATATTAAAGCGCCTGGTCCTGGTCGTGGCTTCCACACTGGAAGCTGTGGGTTCAGTTTGGTGTGGGGCGAGTCTGCAGACCGAGCTCTCACATCCAGTCAGTGTGAAGTCGATGTTTGCCCTCTGGTTTCTGGGGTTATCTAAAAAAGCATCAGCAGCAGAAATCAGTCCAGATCTGCACGAGCAGACGTCCTCGAAGGGAGAGACCGGGCACGTCTAGATCAGGTATGATCTGTAACCTTTGTGGCAATGAAACAGACCAAAACTTCACAACAAGCCCCCAGCAGCATCCTGATGATGTATTACTCTTTCCTGCTATAAAAACTAATCCATTACTGTACTTCCCTGCAGAAATGCTTCACATTACTCTTTGATCATTTCTCAGGAACTTTTCACCTGCACCATATCTGTGGAAACTTGGAGTGGCTTTGAGGAGCCTGTTTAGGTTTTCTAGCACAGAGCTGGCAGCAAAGATGGTGACAAACAGCCCGCAGAGACTCCTCAGATAAACGCTGTGCTTGCAGCGCCTCTTCTGCAGGACAGTCAGAGTTATCGCCTGTTTGCTGCTTTTGTAGAGCATTGATATCATCTTGGCTGTGGTGGATCGTTTCACATTCTTGTGCCTGTGTTTAATAATCTTTTTTAACAATCTTGTCTCATCTCCTGCATCTGCTAAGGCATAAAAAGACACGCTGAACCCAACACTGGTCATGTGTAGCAGGACACTGGGGGGACCTAAAGAACAGAAGACCGAACTTTACCTGAACCGAAGTCCAGAAAAAATACAAAGTACTGCAACAACCATAACAGGAAATGATAAACAGTAATATTAGGCATGAAGATCTATAAGATCTGACAAAGGATCAAAACTTTATTTGTGCAGTACGTTTCATTCCAGGTGGAAGCACAACCTGTAGGTACCTACATACCCATCAGCTGCCTCCACACCCACCCTTGCTCTCTCAGCAGGGGCAGCTCCAAAGTGAAGCTAAGTCCAACCTCTCCTCAGGAGAATTGTTCCAGAGGCAAGCTCAACTATACTAACATCCTCGAGTACCAGCTCAGGCTCCTCCTTTAGCTCCTGGTACCAGGTACTTTTTTAGTACCCACTCAGCCTGGGTTCCAAGCAATCTGAAAATGTGACGTTGAAGAACGGTGTCATCACTAGATGAGCGTCTCTGTGCTCAGTGGCAGACAAGAAAGGAGAACGTGGATGGTTCGATGGTTCGATGGTTCGATGGTTCGATGGTTCGATGTTTCGAGCGAAGGGGTCGATGTAGTGCCCAACCTCCTCTGGGAAACTGTCAGGCTGAACCTCAGTTTGTAAAACCTGTGATAAATAGTTTTAAACAGAAACTCTAAAAAGTGATTTAACTTTAAAAAATGGAGAAAAGAAGTGAGAATGAAAGAGGCGGTTCCAGCAAACTTACCTGCCGACTGTTACACACCGACCTCATTAAACTCCCTCTCTCACTTCCTGTCATGTCTCCTGATCCTGAGCTGGATGATCATATTAAACCCAAGTTTCTAATAATGAGTCCAGCATATCTGACAATGATCTCTGTGAGCCCAACAGCTGCTCTGAACGCTCAGGATCTGCCCTGGAGCTGCAACAGGAAACAAACCAGAAGTTAAAACCCACAGAAAGAAAATGAAATTATTATTAAAATCTCAGAATGATGAATGATGGGAGAGTTTTAGCTTGACTTTAAACACTGATCACACACACAGCGCTAACATTTTGAAATCTGCTCTCTGACTAACGGCCAGTACAGACGGGATTTCAGACGCTTCGCGGTCCTTCGGCCAGTGTAGACACACACAGAGGGCTGATGGGTAACGAGACACAGGTGGGAGCAGGGGGGGCGTGAAGAGGCAGGAAGTGAAGATGCTCAAGGTGAAGCAAAGAAAGCAGAGAGCTTCATGTCTCAGCTCCAGTCCAACCAAAACCAGAGAAAACAAGGAGGGACCTACACCACCCCTGAAGACTCCAACCAACCAGCAACAACACACCACACCACCTTCCTGCCAGCCATCAAACTGAAGCAGTCAGGTAGCTCCTCTGTGATGTCACCTGCTCGTCTTCTCTGAGCACCTTCATGACTTCAGGTGAACGTGAGGTTAACCAGGCCCCACATAATCTCTGCTCAGGTCTTTTGTTGAGCTCTTTGTGTGCACTTGATTCGTGTCCACTCAGTGTGATGTGTGTGTGTGTGTGTAAACTGGGAGTGCAGGAACAAAGAAAAGTCTGGAAAACAAACCTAATCCTGTTATCGCCGCTCCAGGTCCGACTCAGCGTGCGTCACTGCACCGCGGAGCTTCTCACCGAACCTGAGCCTGTAATCAGTGTTTGTGCGATCAGGCTGATAGTGTCGCTGCACCGTGACCTCACTGTGGTTCAGTGTGAGGGGGCCCGACACTGCCACACACACACACACAGTCGTTACAACTTTATTTGTACAGCCACAGCACACACTGGATCAAACACACACTCGGTACAGAGGCAGTCATCAGTAATTTACTGACGTACAGCCTGAGGAATAAATCATCATGAAGCAGCAGAGGCTCAGCAGGAGGCAGGACCGACTCTAACAGTGCGACAGGTAAGCCAGGCACTGTGAGCCAATCAGCATCCCTCCTTTCTGACACCTGGAATGAGGGAACTCCAGCATGGACCAACCCGGTCACTGGGTCCATAAACTGATCAGAGCAGTGCTTCCTGAGGTCAGGCTGAAAGCCGCTGACTTCTACAGGACTGGGAGGCTTCTGTAACAGCAGCCATCGCCCCCTGCTGGCTGCGGGTTTCAGGAAGCTTGTTTCAGGTGAAGAAACCAATCCATGCAGGGCTGAGCTAACATTTAGAGATGATAACCGAAAGCCTTCTTTATACATCTGTGGTTACAACATGAACCTAAACAATACTCACGGTGCATTATGGGACATGTAGTATGCAGTGATTTGGGCCTGAGAGGATTCATAGTCATCCTGCTCCACTTCCACTCGAGTCACAGAAGAAGGAAACGTTTGGTGGAAGTTTGGTCTGTTTAATTTATGCAGTTTGAGCTCAGAGCCTGAGACGTGCAGAGAAATCCCCTCAGTGAGGCCTGCAGTGTGTGTGTGTGTGTGTGTCTAATCTGTTAAAGTGCCTGTCACTTTGTGTTCCCCCAGCACACTGTGTAGAGTTTCCTATTAGCAGATTGCTGTGTGTGTCAGAGAGGGAAGTACAAGCTAACCTACATTATTAAACACACACAGACACACACAGAGTACTTACTGTTCTCTGCTGCTTTGTTGCCGACATCATTCACATTTTTCTGACGTTGTCCACAGCCGTGACCTGGCAGCAGCAGACGGGCACTGATAAGGACGGGGGAGGTCTGCATCGCTCTCCTTTGTTTCCTCCCTGGAGCTGGAGGCAAACTCAGAGCTGGAGTCAGAGCAGTCAGACCAGCTCATGGTGGAGCTCCTCCATTACAGCAGACCTGCTCCACCACAGCAGCTCTGCACCACTCACAGCTCAGAATAATCCTCCTTTGTCTCATCCTGGGCCTCGGTGCAGGCCCTTGCTTCATCCAGTCTGTAACAAGCTCCTCCCCCTTTAAACCAGCTTTCTTGTGACTGGCCCAACTCTGGAAACCTAAGGAGGGGCAGCACTCAATTTAAAAATCATCATTTGTGGTGATTAATGTGAAATAGGAACTCCTCAGATCTCTGACAGCCAGTCAACCTTTGAAAAAGAAGCACCAGAACCCGCAGTTCCTCTACCGTCCACAAGAGGCTCCACTGCAGACTCTGACATCTTTATGGATGCACTATATTACCAAAAATGTTCACCCACACCCACATGAACCTGAGTAACATCCATCCTTAATCCAAAGGCTTTAATATGATGTTGGCCCACCCTTTGCAGCTATAACAGCTTCAGCTCTTCTGGGAAGTCTTTCCAGAGGTTTAGGAGTGTTTATGGGAGTTTCTGACCGTTCTTCCTGAAGCTCATCTGTGAGGTCAGACACTGATGTTGGAGAGAAGGCCTGGCTCTCAGTCTCCACTCTAATCCATCCCAAAGGTGTTCTATCAGGCTGAGGTCAGGACTCTGTGCAGGCCAGTCAGGTTCTTCCAAACTGGCTCATCCATGTCTTTATGGAGCTGCTTTGTGCACTGGTGTGCAGTCATGTTGGAACAGGAAGGGGCCATCCCCAAACTGTTCCCACAGAGTTGGGAACATCAAACTGTTCCCAATGTCTTGGTATGCTGCAGCATTAAGAGTTCCTCTCACTGGAACTAAGCAGCTGCTCGGCCATGGAAACCCATCCCACGAAGCTCTCTACTCACTGTTCTTGAACTGATCTGAAGGTCACATGAAGGTTGGAGGTCTGTAGTGATTGACTCTGCAGAAAGTTGGTGCAGTTGGCCACTGCAGTTGGCCAGCTTCAGTATGTAGTGTTAGCGTCATGCTGATGTTAGCATTGGCACTCGCTCGGGGAAAGTGATGCTAAGGTTGTATGTAATGTAACGCACAGTGAAAAAGACTAGTACACACAATCAGTGAACAACAAACATCACATGACGTTGTCCCTGCCTGTGATCGTGGGCCTGAGCACCAACTACAGTGCTCTGAGAGCGAGCCGCTCTGATTGGCTCATACGCCTGTGGCCATGACTGGAACACCTGGATTCCCTGAAAGCTTTGAAGAGTTCAGAGTTTTACTGAATGTGAGGTTATAGAACACAGCTGTCTGCATTAGGAGCAAAGGAGGCTTTTACTGCACTGGTTATACTGGTGCAGCCCAGACTGGGCCGAACTGGGCTGAAGGATCGTGACCTACAGAGTTTAATTACCCCGTTTGACCACCGCGCCACCGCCATGCCATGAAAGGCTCAGTTATCCTGCTCCAACACTTTATCACCTGCTGCTGTGTGCGCGCATGTGTGTGTGTGTCTGTGTGTGTGTGTGTGTGTGTGTCAGCGGACTGATGTCCTTCATCTCTGATAAATAAAGGCAGGGGCGTGGTTTAAAGTCAGGAACATGCAGTGACCCTGAGCTTCCAGCAGGAGGCGACGTCTCCTCAGTTATTCCTCAAGCTTCAGACTCATTGACTGTTCTCCTCTTTAAATCTCCCCCACCTTTCATCCCGTTTCTCCACCCTGCTCCACCCTGCTCCTCCTTCCTTTGCTCTTTCTCCTCCTTCCATACTCCTCACCTTTTCCTTACTTCACCTCCCACTCTTCTTCTTCTTCTTCTTCCTCTCCTCATCCTACTCTCTCCTCATTTTCCTCCTCTCCTCCTCCTGCCTCTCCTCCCAGCCCACAGCCTGTCCTCCCCTCCCCCTCCTGCTGCTCCACCCGTCTCTCGTCAGGAGGAGGTGAGCGTTTTCCGTCTGGAGACGTACCTGACGGAGCCGAGGCGTCCGGAGACCAGGAGGCTGCGCTCCTTCTCCTCGCCCCCCGACACCGGCCAGCGAGCCTCTCCGTTCTCCTCCTCATCCTTCACCTCCTTCTCCTCCTCCTCCTCCTGCTGCTGCCAGCCGCCTCCACCGGCCCCGCCTCCAGTGGCATCTCCTCCTGCTGCTGCTGGGATGCTGGTGAGTGCGGAGCGTGTATTGATCCTCCATGTTTGTTGGCAGCTGGAGTTCAGCTGGTGCGGGTGGTGCTGGTGACGCTGCCCTACAAACTAAAGAGACTAAAATATTAATGTATTGTTTAAAGTATGACACATTTTTGATCAGAAACTAAAGGGGGGGGGTAAAAATCCCGAGCGCCGACTCTCATCGGCTGTTTCCGGCCTGCTCCGGCTATGATCGGCTGTTTCCGTCAGCCGAGCGCGGTGACGCTGAAACACAGTCAAGTTCGCGCCGACAGTGAGGTGGGGCAGGAAGCTGTACTGCCAAAGTAAGAAAATACGGTTGAAACAAAATAGATGAAGTTGGATGTGCCGGGTTGGAGCCGTATATTTGTCATCTTTTTGGTCAAATATTATATATTTACAACGGAACCATACTAAAAATGTATTCTGTTTTTTTTTAATAAAACCTTTATTTTACCAGGTAAAATGTTTGAGAACCAGTTTTCATTTACGAACATGATGATGTGAGAGACTGCTTTCCCGCAGTCTCTCACATTGCAAATATAAAATAAAGCAAAGCAGCCTGTAAACCATTTAATTAAAGCCAAAAACATCCAAATGCTCTTAAAGTTTTGGTAATCAAGATCAAATTAGCCTTTTTTAATGCAGTAGTCTTCCATTTTCTGCTCTTTTTCCTTTCTCTGTTGATCATTTGCAGACAAATCTGACACCCCAGATTGTTTAAATCGGTAAAAAAAAAAAAAAAAAAAGTGAACCAATCTGGTCTAAAATGTCAGATTTTCAACATTTGGCTCGCACGCTTTTATTGTGAAATCCTGCACCGGAAGAGCAGCCTGTTAGCTCTGTTAGCTTGTCTGCCGCTGCGGCTCCGGTGGATACGGCTGCTGTTTCAACCTGAACCGACACAAGACGGCCGTTTACCGGTGCAGCGGGTTCTCTGGGCCGGACGGGATGAAGCCGTGAATAGTGCACTGATTCCCGGATAAAAACCCAGAAACAGCCCCCAGCGGAGAACCGCGACTCGGAGCGGTGGAGGAGAAAAGACGCGTTTAATGAACGGCGACTGTCGGGTAGGCGCTAACGTCATGCTCGTGTCACCGGTGATTAATCCGCTGCAGAAGCGCGTTCAGAAATCAGCGGGTTTCACGCAAACGCCGCCGCCGTTTCGTTACTGAGACGCCGGGGATGCTGCCACTCCACCGCGGTCGTGATGACGCGCGACTCCGACGATCGGCTGCCGCTACATCACCGGAGGCGTGAATAACACGGGGGCATGGTCACCTGCTCCTGGACGCTCCGTTACAGCGCAGGCCCCCTCCACGTCCGTCAGCAGCGCGGCATATTCCGGCTTTCCCTCCTTTATTAAATAAACTTTATTAATGCACTCAGTTTACAACCGTCTCCAGATACTTCAGGTAATACTCACCTGGCAGCTGCAGGTGTACCTTCAGTAATAAACGATGATGTCATGTTAGAAAATAATCCAATCAGCAGCTGCCCTGTTAAAGGTACAGTTTGTAGTTACCCTCTGCAGCCTGTAGCGCATCCTCTCACCAGCAGGGGGGTACGTTTTACCTGAGGCTTTGCTTATGGCTTCATTGTTTCTACAGGTGTGCACTAAAAGCCTTCTTCCTGTTCCCACCTTTTACAGTAAAAGCTTGTAGCAGCAATAAAAAATCTGCTCTAGCTGGATGCTGCACAGCCCGCCCCCAGTTTAATGTTAGTTATATCTCTTGAGCACCGCAGCAGACGTCTGGGACATAAAGTCAGAGCTGCTGTTTATTCAGCCCTCAGCTTTAGAGGGTTTAGAGTGGGTGGCAATCAGGGGTCAGGGTGGGATTCGGAGGGTCGAGGAACCCTAACAGTGAGTGTTACTCGCGAGAACACATTCTCACTGGAACCCACAAATATTGTCGCCGAACAGCCAAAGATGGGTGGAGGAGGAACAGGTTACCGTGCCTTCAGAGGGTGAAGTCCTACCGTTTCCTGTTTCCCTCCAAAGGCGCAGCTGATCCGTAATCCAGCTGCTCTCAAACGCTGTCGAACATTCGGATCATCTGTGACCTCTGGAGGATCCCAGCTGACCCAGCGGGACACTAAATTTTGCCTAAAGTAAAAATATTTGAGTGTTTGGTTGAACAGACAGCGTTTGAACTGTGGTGCTGCTCAGGTGTGATCTGCTCAGGTGTGTGTGTCGGTAAACAGAGCTGCTTTAACCTGCAGATGGCGAACAAAGATCAGTGAGCAAATGAAAACAAGCTGCAGACACCTTCATTTTGACCTCTGCTGACCTCTATGTTGTGTCATTGTCTGCAGGCGGAGGTTGCAGACAGCATGTCGGAGCAGCCGGACCCCGATGATGTTGGTAAGACCCTAAGCTGAGGTGAGGTGTCTCCTGCCCTCTGTCATTAGTCTGCAGTCTGTGAGGCAGACGGCAGAAAGCTGCCTGATGGTGGATTCCAGTCAGCATCTTCCAGCACATCCAGCTGAGACTGTTCCTGCATCCTGAGGAGGAAAACGGGATGTTAGGTGATCTCTGAATCTGAACCTTAATGGCTTATCAGTGACTGTCCTCATGACGCACTAGAGGAAAGACGAGCTTTAGATCGTTCCCTGCCTTTGGCTCCGTCAGTGTGCTGTGCAGGTGGGAAGAGAAGCTTGCAGAGCAGCACTTTACCACATCAGAGCATCAAACATAAGTTCAGAGTCCTGCCTGCTGCATGCTGTTGAGCTCACTGTTACTCTGCATGGGCACGTAGGCGGCTTGTTTGTGTCCACGATAATCCGTCCACACAGGAGGCAGGGATTAAAGTGGCAGCAACACTTCGATATTCATTTAGCAGTGAAAATGTCCTCCATACAGTCTATTAGAACGTCACACACAGATACCTGCTGATTACTAACATCTAATCAAAATCCTCACTCAACAAGCTGGAGCTCCGCCTTCTTGGATGGTCTTTTAGTCCAATGAAGCCACAGCAGCCATATTATTGGTCAGATAATTACATTAAAAATGCTCCAACAGCACAAACAGGCCCCAGAGGTCCAGTTCAGGGACTCCAGTTAGCTGAGGTGAAGCCTAGCTGAAAGCTAGAAGCTACAGCTGTCCACCTGTCAGTCAGAGAGGCCACGCCCCTAATAATGTAAACAGGTGAGTTGTAGAAAACTCCTCCCCCGGTACAGCTTTTATGAAGCTGTAGAGACCAAAGCAGTTTCTGTATCAGCTGTAATCATGTTTATTTCTGATGGAGAGCTTTAACATGGGAGTCTATGGGGACAGACTCACCAGCACCTCTGCTGGACTGCAGAGGAACTGCAGGTTGGTGCTGGGTTTTGGTCTCTTAATAGACTCCAACATTAAAAATATGGAGCTGATCATGATCAGGTATGCCTCCTTTTAGGTAACAGCTCCAAATTTAGTGCCCAGATCAGCGCCTGGAGGCGTTACTAAGATGAGACAAAGCTCAGTGCGTCTCTGAGGACCATCAGAAGCAACAAGTTTAGCAATGTCAGCGGTTCAGTGTGTGGTTCACTCCCCCCGCTGTCTGCAGCACAAGTCATTGGAATGAGGAGGAGGAGTCTGATCTTCATCAGTCTGACATCACTGTCCTGCAGCTGGCAGGGCAAACAGCTGTCAGCTGTTCAGTCGTCAGGGCGGCAGACAGCTTAGAGACACCGTGGCAACCAGCCCACGAGATTATTGTGGTGTAACTGACACACACACAGACCCACACACACAGTTTTTTCTGTTAATAGTATTATGATAATCTGAAGGGCGAGCGAGACACTTCTCTCTGTGACTCAGGAGGAAGTGATGTAGATGTTCAGATGCAGACTTCCAGGGGGCACAGAGAGGATACCTGCCCTGGAATAATTAGATATCCAAACTGGAGAAGCTGGATGGGTGCAGCGTTGAAGGACTGACCTCTAAGCACCGCACGAATGCTGATACTGACTGATCAGCCGGCCTGAAGTCTCTGTCTTCTGTCTCTGCAGCGTCCGAGGAGTCGGAGAGAGACATCTACATGCGCTTCATGAAGTGCCACAAGTGTTATGACATCATCCCGACCAGCTCCAAGCTGGTGGTGTTCGACACCACGCTGCAGGTGAGGCGCCAGGCTGATCGAGTGTGAGTTACGGGCACACTGAGGAGGTCAGCAGGTCACAGTTCCACAGAGTTATTGTTTCTGTGAGGCTCCAGAAGTCCTTTACTGTGGTGTCAGGGAGAGTTTCTGCTGATGTTTCAGCCAGGGCGCCGTGGGCGCAGAGGTTCATCATCTGAAGAGCTTTCACGGTAAAATAAAGAGCTAAATGATAGCAGCCCGAGGATGGAGCCCTGAGGCACACCACAGACTCCGCCTCCAGTGAAAACATTGACTAGTTTGTTGGCAGGTTATTGTTGTCTGCAGAGGAACTCTGACCCCAGGGAGGGTCTTTACTGCAGTTATTGTTGAGTCAGACTTAATCTGGTGTAACGTTTTAAAGCTTTAATCTGCTCCTCGGCTCATTCTCAGGTTCCTGTTCCAGTCGCAGCTGTGAGGAGTCAGTCAGAGGCTTTAGTGAACTGTGTTCATCAGGTCCAGTTATTGATCATGAATTTGTGTTTTTACAAAGATTTGCTGCTCCCAGTAAAACCCTCTGAAACGTGATGGTGGCGACGTGAATATTTCTGGTTCTGGCGTTCCGTCGAGGACTCGGAACGTTTGATTACAGCTGATCAGTGATGGGAATAATGAAAGTGATGAGGCTCTCTGAGGGTGCAGCGCGGCGCTGCACTGTGAAAGCTCAGCATCCATCTTTGGTGAAGCCCACAAAGGCTTTAATGCTCTTTGTTGATGATTCTGTGTGTGTGAGCGGGACACGCCCACACGTCGATCGATGATCCGATCATCGCTGATCATTGGCTCGTTCTGTCGCTCTCGGCTCTTTCAGGTGAAGAAGGCGTTCTTCGCTCTGGTGGCGAACGGCGTGCGAGCCGCTCCGCTGTGGGAGAGCAAGAAGCAAAGCTTTGTGGGTAAGACTCGCAACAAACCAGAGCAAACCTTTCAAAATAAATGTTTGATCTTCAAAATAAAAGTTTCCTTGTTATTGATATTTATGAATATTTGAGGGTACATGGAAATAGTGACGCTGTTTTTGGATATAGCTGCTCGGTTAAAGGGAGGACAACAGCTTTTAATCATCACACACATCCCTGATTATATCTGAGGTCACATCCTGTGTGTGTGCACGAGACAGGAAGTAGATCTGCACTTTCCACAGTAATGGTCAAAGACCAGTGGCTGTAGCTCGCCACCATCAGCTCCACCTTCAGCGTCTCAGGAAAACATAAAAATCCTTTGCAGAATACATCGAGTCACACACACACACACACACACACATACACTCTGTTACTGTGATCACACACACACACTCTGTTACTGTGATCACACACACACTCTGTTACTGTGATCACACACACACACTTCTTTGCTGTACTAATGCAGGAGTTTTATTCATGAATCTCTTTCTGTTTCAGGAATGTTGACCATCACAGACTTCATCAACATCCTCACCAGATACTACAAATCTCCCATGGTAGCACACACACACACACACACACACTCACACTCACACTCACACTCACACACTGATGAAACGCTGGGCGGTTCAAACCGGTGGGCGGGGCAGCTGCCCTCCCTCAGCCTGGTTTCGGCGGCCCTGGTTTTGCTGCAGTTCGGTTCCTGGCTCCGTGGTGTTGTTGTGGAGCCGTGACCGACAGCAGGTGGCGCCCTCGTGTTTGTCTGTGAGCGTAACAGAAAACCAGTCTCTGATGTTATTGCTGAACTCACCTGAAACCTGAGCCAGGCACTCACCTGCATCCCCTCACACATCCATCAGTGCTGACAAACGGCTCTGAGCTGAGCCTGTCTCAGGCGTCCAGGTGTGACTCTGAGGTGTGTCTGTGTCATCAGGTGCAGATCTACGAGCTGGAGGAGCATAAAATCGAGACGTGGAGAGGTACGAGCAGTTTGTGTTCTTCTTTTTAAGGTGACAACAGCAGCACGATCACATGATAACACCTGTAACATGTCCACAGAGCTGTACCTGCAGGAGACCTTCAAACCTCTGGTCCACATCTCACCTGATGCCAGGTACCTAAAAGTCTGAGCAGCGAGTTTGGGTCGAGGTCAGAGTGAGTCTGAGTCCTCAGAAGTGATGGAAACATGAGTGTGTGTGTGAGGTATTTTTATACAGAGCCGGATTTAGACTGAATAATTTATCACGAGCCGAGAATACATCGAAGGAGAGAGGGCAGAGGATGCAGAAGGAAGGACACGGGGGAGGAGACGCACGAGGAGGAAAGGAAAGAGGATTAGTGGCAGCAGGGAAGGAAACAGAGAAGAAAGGGTGAAAAATAAGGAACGTGGTAACACAAGGGGAAGGAAATGACCAAAGGGGTAAAGGAAACAAGGACAGAAGGAAGAAACCAGAGAGTTAGGGTAGAAGAAGGAAATAAGGATGTGAGGGAAGTAAGGAAAAAGAGTAACAAGATGAAAGGAGATATAGGAAAGGAAACAAGGAAAAAAGAATTGGGGGAAAGGAGAGGAAAAGGTTATAAAGAGAAGGAAAAATGAAACAAGGAAAGGAGAAAAGAGGGAAGAGGAAGATGGAGGTGATGGAGGCTTGAAGGAGGGTCAAAGAACTGAGGACAGGAGGGAAGGAAATGTGAGGAAATGGCAAATTAGAGCAGAGGGAAGGGAACTTAAAGTGGGAGGGGAGGATGAAAGAGGAAATAAGGAGAGAAGACAGAAAAGGAAACAGGACAGGAGAAAAGTAGGAGAGGAAACAGGAAAAGGAGAGGGAATGAGACCGAAGGGGGCAGGGAGAGGAGACATGGCAGGAAAGGAGGTGAATAAGGAGGCAAGCAGCAGCATCTTTGAACTCACTGACTCGTCTTTC
>JAMQGT020009851.1:0-42808 GCA_024447675.2 Pterophyllum scalare
TTGCTTTACAGCACTGTGAGCTGTGAGCTCTTATATAGACAGGTGTGTGCCTTTCCTAATCAAGTCCAATCAGTTTAATTAAACACAGCTGGACTCCAATGAAGGAGTAGAACCATCTCAAGGAAGATCAGAAGAAATGGACAGCATGGGAGTTAAATATGAGTTTCACAGCAAAGGGTCTGAATACTTATGACCTTGTGATATTATAGTTTTTCTTTTATAATAAATTTGCAAAAATTTCTACGTTTCTGTTTTTTTTCTGTCAAGATGGGGTGCTGAGTGTACATTAATGAGAAATAAAATGAACTTTTTTGATTTTAGCAAACAGCTGCAATGAAACAAAGAGTGAAAATTTTAAAAGGGTCTGAATACTTTCCATTTCCACTGCAGGTTGTCCCAATAATTTTGAAGCTCTGAAAATGGGGCATTGTATTTAAAAAATGGCTCAAACGGTTCATGTAATTTCAGTTTAAAATACTACAATACTACAATCATATATTGGTACACAATCCACTGTGGTAGTGTACATATACAAAACTACAAAACTGTCTTTGTCCCAAATATTATGGAGGCCCCTGTAACTGCTACTGATTGACATATGTCTTTAAATCCATGTGACCTGCCAAAGCATCATTGCTCCCGACTGCTTTTAAATGCCGGTAAAACTGAAAACACATATGATAGAGCAATAAGTCTTTTTGCATATAAAACAGAGGATTTACACCTACATATAATGCATTCACTGTGTCCCAGAGCGTTGTATCCTTCCTCTAACAACAACACCTACTCCTTGCGCTTTATCGTGTGCATTAGCATGTACAGCTATGGCGTTTCTGTATATAGCATAATATGTAGATAAAGAAAATGGTTTTCAATTTGTCTGTGGGTTAGTGCCCTCTTTAGCTACCTTATGTAGTTACTATGGATTACCTTCATGCATATTATTATAATTAAGGTTCTGAAGGTTCTATTGATTTATGGTGAGTTGTAATATTCCACACATGGTACTACAGCATGTATAACTGATATGGCCCAGCAGACTTGTTCTAATATAGGTCTCAAAGGGCTACATAGAAACTTGCAGGGAATTTATTTATTTATTTCACTCTAACTCATGATACTTGTACTCTTCCATATTTGGTCATAACTTTAAAGTTTAACCAGATGTTTTTCTTGCATTTTTATATTGAGACATCTTGGAATTTTGTTTTCTTTACCACTTATGCGCATGGAGCCACACATTGTAACTTTAGTGATCTTGATTTTCTACATGAAAATGTAACATTCTGAAAAACGCCACAAAATTAATCAAGTCTTGTTATATCCTCCAATAACACTCAATGTATTTCAGTGAGTGCCCTGTAAAGGGTTACAGACTGGGCTACTGATGTTTCTTTTTTTTTTTTTTTTTTTTTTTTTAAGCCTGTCATGTCTGGCATTTTTCGCAATCAGAATATGATCCAAATGCTCTGGTGTACCAAACGTGTTTGCTTTTCCAAGAATAGCTCTGTAAGTTTTCCAATAGGCTACTCTTGTTAATGTTTGTATTTTAAATTTATTTTAATTTTATTTATTTACGCCAGGCCTGACAGGTAGAAAGGAAAGGGAGGGAAGAAAGAGTGAGAAAAACAACAAACGGAGAAGAAAAAAAGAAGAGAGAAAAAATAAAAATAAAAAAAATAATCAAAGAATGACATATATATGCATACATACACTCACACATACATACATATATTCAGACATCCACATATCTATACACATGTATATACATATACACATACACACACACACACACACACACACACACACACACACACACACACAATCCTGTTGTTGTTTGCAATAATGTGTGTATGTGCCTCTGTCATGAAATGTACTCACCAATGGGGGCAAGAAACTGCAACCACACCCCCCGTGTCCCAGAGGGAAACAGGGAAGGACCCAGGGGACCTGGCCTGTCCATGGCCCACTAGGAGCTCAGAAGACAGGAGGCCACACATCCCGAGTGCAACTGCGCACACACCCCAGAGGAGGAAGGAGGGAGACCCTAGACGGAACTAAGATGTAAATAAAATCGAAGAGCAGGCATCAATGAACAGAGAAGTGGGGCCACCTCAGTAGTTCCACTCACTTACCACTGTGCGACACACCTGCCCCCCAAGGCCCTATGTGTACTATGATGTATTGTGAGCTGTATGATGTAATTAAAAAGGCGGAGTGGGACATCACGCAACACAGCGAGCAGAGCCAAAGAAGTGGCCCTACTCACTGTAGCACGAACCCCCCCCCCTTCCCTCACCCAAGACCCTACGTGTGTGTGATGTAATGTTTGACTGAGTGGGAGGAAGGGAAGGGCCTGTTGATGTTTCTGTTGTGGCTGTGAAGCCCTGTTTCTGCCACATAACTGCAGTTTTTCTTTTTATCCAGTCCTGTAACCAGGCTTCCCTCTATTTTTGATTATTTGACCGCTGCTCAGTTTTGTAAGCTCATGTGAGTATAAAGGTGAAAATGGTGACTGCAGGTACTCCCTATAAAATATCCCAACGATAACAGTTTCTCAGGCATGAAACTTTTGCACCAAACAGGTGATTCCGAAAGAGCCATTAGCTGAAAACTTGGCACATCTCAGCACAGTGTGCAGTGTGTCCTTAAAATTTTGAGGAAACTGGATATTTTTTTTCACTGTTTTTGGGTTTGTGTTGTGTTGCTGATCTCTGTGTAAATTAATTTATGCTTTCAATTTAGTTTTGCACTGTACATAAAAGGCAATACTTTGAGAGGCTCCTTTCAGTCTGTGGCCTCTAGTGGGCTGACAGAAAGTTGTTAGAATTACTGTGTGAACATTCTTCTATTTACAATTGAGTTATCATATCTTCTGTTTTTATAAGTTATTTTATATCTAATACTTTCATTTTGAAGCCTGCAGGAAACACATTCATACACATTCACACATATAGGATACATACAAGACACGGACTTTCACGTATGTCACGTACACCATGTAATGTATACACATTCCACAGTATGCTTACTACCATATATGGCAAGGAAAGAGCCAAGAATGCTGTTTATTACATGTTGTAAACTGAGTTTTATCTAACATATGTGATTTTACTGTGAAGGTCTGAAATAAAAGCGTGACAAGGAAGTTGATCCGGAAAAGGTGAAAGGGTTAAGAGGTGCAGTTTGGGCAGAGAGTACAAATGCAGGGACACGTTGGATCACAAGTAATTTAATATACATAAATTTTATTTCTGTGGATTCATTCTGTTTCTTTAAATATATAACTCATTTAAGGGTCAACTTTAAAGAAAGGCAGATGTGAAAAGGAAAAGTGAGGTCAGAGGTCGAATGTGACATGATATTTGGATCCAAACCATAATGTAATATTTAGCATACCCATATACCAGCATTGTTTCCTATATTAGCCTCATGAGTTTCATGAAGATGTGGCTGCACTCACATTTCCTGGGTCACAGAGTATCACTTTCTGGCTATAAGATTGTACAGGCAGACAGATGTGTTAAGAGGAAAGGAGGGAGAGCTGCAGATTATGTAACTGAGAAGTGGTGCAACCCTAATTGTGCTTGTGCTTGTGTGTAGCCCGGACATTGACCTTTCAGCTGTTGGAACATGTCCATTCTCTTCCCAGAAAATACTCCTCCTTTATTAATTTTGCTATGTATGTCCCTCCATTTTTATTATAATTACTGGGTATTTTAACCACACCAACCTGGACTCTGTTTTATCCCTCTAGGGAATACATAACAAGCAGTCACCACCCTGAACTCATACACTCACTCACTCTAACTGCGCAATACCCACATCTCTGTGCAATATTATATTATTCATAGTGAACTATATCTAGTACTCCTATATTGTGTAATATCAAATATTCATTCACCTAGTGCAATACTCACCATCTTCATTATTATATGTATATACTTATTTTATTTTTTACAATGTATAAATTTTTTACATTCTGTTTTATTTTCTGTATATTTTTAGACATTCTGTTTTATTTTCTGTATATTTTTAGAAGTTCTACTTTATATTTTAGGAAGTGTGACTTCCTACAGCATGGCACTGAACAGGAGTGACCCTCCAATCTCATTGCACATTCTGTATAATGACAATAAAGGCATTCTATTTTATTTTAGTCTATAACACTCAACCTTTTTTATGCTATTTCAACAGATCCATACACTGCCAGGGCCCTACACTTACCTTTGAAAGGGCAAATGAGTTGAACAATTTCTTCAACAGGTTCAGCTCACAGTCATCAGCACAGCCCCTATCTGCCAGCTTCACACATTACACCTCTCCCCTTCCCCCGGGTGGTTTCACTCCAGGCTCCTGCGGGCCTGTGCTGCAGCGCACACGTTCTGCAGCTCCTTTTCAACTTGACCCTACAACAGGGGATGGTCCAAACACTGTAGAAGACATCACGCTTGATAACCGTCCCCATAAAGAAGTCACCATCTGGATCCAGCGACTACAGCCCAGTGGCCCTGATGTCCTATGTGCTGAAGGTGCTAAAGAGAGTGGTCTTAGCCCACCTCAGACCACAGGTGAGGTCATCACTACAGTTCGCATACCAGCCGTGCGTGGGGGTGAAAGACGCCGTCATGTACCTGCTGCAACAAGCTCAGTCACACCTGGATGGAGCTGGTGGCACTGTGTGAATCACTTTCTTTGAATTCTCCATTGTGTTCTGTTGTGGAAAATGTCTTTGTGTTTAAACTCAAACAACCCCTGTGAACCTCAGAGCACATGTAATTGTAATTTTCCTGTACAAAGATGTGTGGAAATGTAACTCATGTTCAAGGTCATGACAGAGGTCATTATCATGCTGACACCTGCATGATGGTGGGAACTGAAACTCCCCACAGCTAACAGAACAAGATTGTATCCACACAGTGGAGTACATGCAGCCTGGTTCTCTACACTGTACCTCCTATATCTCTGTGGGAATAGATAGTGATTTGAGACACAGCAGTTCAAGGACAAATGCAGAAATGAAGACCTTACTATCACCAACAGCAATACCCATTAATTCAGGAAGCCATTGCTGGTATTACCCTGTTGTTGAAGTCGTTGAAGGGAACGGGATTAATTGTTCTATGTGACAATTCACCAGTGCGTGCACCAGTTTTCCCTGTCAAGACTTTTACCTGTTATGCACCTCATGTCTCTGGTGTCTCTTGTATATATCCCTTGTATCTTTAATTTTTCTATTTTTAATTTTCAACTTCAATCCTCTGTCTGTCCTGTACATATGTGATATTGGCAATAAAGAGAAGTTGACTTTGACTTATGAAAATGTATGATCAAGATCTACCTATAGAGTGGAGATTTGTGCAGGATTTGCAGTCAGTAAATGCAGCTGTGCAGCCGAGAGCCTCTGATGTTTCAAACCCCTAAACTATCCCTTGTCAGGTGCCTCCTGATGCTTGGTGTTTCTCTGTGGTGGATTTAGCAAATGCTTTATTCAGTATTACAGTTCACCCAGACCGCCAGTACTAGTTTGCCTTCATCTTCAAAGTAAAAATTTATACACATACTTGATTGTATACTTGATCACTGAAATAGTACGCTGCCTTGTAGTATGTTGATGTTTTCATGATTTGCAGCCCACAGAAATAGCAATGTGAAGTTCACAGTACTACAAGGTTACTGAAGCATCTGGCAGCAGCAGGACACAAAGCCTATCTTTCAAAACTGCAGTTTTAAAGCAACCTTTTTGGATCATGTGATCACATCTGAGGGAAATTCCCTCTCACCTAGTGGGCTGAAGCAATCCAAAACATACCATAACCTGTAACAAAGGAGGAAGAGCTGTCTTTTCTAGGAATGTCCTCCCATATTCCAGTGTTCAACCCTAACTATGCTGTTTTTGAAGCACCACTAAGTGTTACTGTGCACGCCTTGGGTGTGCCTGACCTCAATAGAACTTTCCCACAGACAGTTGAAGATAAAAATGATTGCATGGCTTCTGATTTCTTACAGAATTATGGGGGGGGAACGAACTGTGGCTTATTTCTCAGCAAAGCTAGATTGAATTTGAATTTGTTTATTTGGTAGGGACAATGCACATTAATAAATGATATGTAAATGTGCCAGAATTAGCCAAAGGCTATTTTTCATCTGTTGTCCCTTGCTAAAAAAAAAAACAAGGGTTAAAATGACTAAACTACACAAATTTAAAAAGAGAAACTACAAGCAATACAAACAATACAATACAATAAATACATATGGAACTACACACAATTTTCATAAAAAGTATAAGTAATTAGAACTAAATTAACTGTTCATATTAATGGTCCAAAAAAAAAAAAAAACACAGGTCGTCCCATGATTGGATTAGGAGAAGGTGCTTGTTAAACAGAATGGTGACAGATGTAATGTGTTATGAACCAGTTCTGTAGTTGTTTTTTAAATTGATGATCCTTCTGACAAAAGCTGCCCTTGTGTCTATTCTCACACTAACAGCCCTGAACCAGTTTCTACAGGGAATGCTACAGGCTGAAGTGAATGTGGGAAATGAGACACGCAAACACACAACAGAACTCTGGAAGAAAATGGCTGCACTTTTTAAGAGGGCACCTGGTATGGTTGTAACAGTTAAACCATGTTTCCTTAAAAAAAAAATTCTTCATCTGTCATGAAACAGCTGTGTGGCAGGCAGGAAGGAGGACCCCAATGCAGGATACTTGAAGCAGAGGTAAAATATAAACTCAGCTTTATTTACCAGTGCAAACAAAAGGCCGGACTGGGAAGGACCAGTGGCAAGAAAAGCAAAGCTAAAATAAACTTGATTTGAAATCCAAAAACAAGGCAAACCAACAAGAATCACACAGCAATGTACACAACAAAGAAGACAACACGACAACAGGCACCAAAAGCAGAAACAGCTGGGAACACAGGTGACACTAATAACTAAGACAAGACCAGGGGAAGCAAAACTGAACAGAACAGACAGGGACCGGACAACTACCAAAATAAAACAATAAGTAAGACGAGGGAACTGAGATGCAGACCAGACACAGAATACAGGGAGAACACCAGGAACTAGAAATAAGGAATGAAACCCCACAACCTAAGAAACCCAGAACACAACAGACAGAATAAGGCAAAACAAAAACACACAGGGTCAAAAGGACCCTGGACCATGACATCATCATGCTAAGTTGAACCTTGGGTTAAACGCGGGGATGTAACAGAACTGGTTCACTAAAGGCTTCACTACTTACAGCATGCACTACGTTTTTCCAATCATGCTCTGTTTGTGCAACACATTATTCTGGGAGAGGCATGCAAAAAGTCAAGCAAGCACCGCATCCACCTCTGACAAACCATTTGAGTATGTCATGATTGATGAGTCCGTCAGTTTGAAAATGGGAAGGTTCATGTGTCAGAATGACGGATGGTACAACAAATACAGCCACACTGGTTTACAAAGGGATTCGAAATTTATTCTCAAAAAAATTGCAGTTCTTGATGTGTCCACTTCCACCCCAGGTGTTTTTTCATTTTTGTTATTACAGCTATGTTTTCCATGCCAATTTTACACTATAAGAGTGATTAAATATAACAAAAGAGTGGAATTGTAATGGATGTATTTGTGTTTCAACTCAAACAACCTTTGTGTTCCTCTGAGGACATGTAAATGTAATTTTCTTGTACAAAAAGAAATTGCGTCAAAGCCGCGTCCAAGGCCATGACGCAGGTCATTATCATGCTGATGCCTTCATGATGGTGGGAACTGAAACTCCCCACAGCTAACAGAGCAGGATTGTATCCACACAGTGGGTATAAAGGAACTGCTATTATAGTTCCGCTGGATAAACTGAAGGAAGTGGCTGAGGAGCAGGAACTCAGGGTTTCTCTGCTCAGGCTGCTGCCCCACAACCTGGCCCTGGATAAGCAGAAGAAAATGAATGGATGGGTAGAGGCAGAGACCATTACCATTCTGGCATTTAGTGAATGTTTTTTGACACACACACACAAAAAAATGAAACCCAAGCAACCTGTTCTCCACTACCTCCATCCCACTGCCATTTCTCAGCGAAGCACAAACGACAAAAAAAAAAAGATCAAAGATTTCAGACAAAGAGATATTGTTACAGCTGTGCAGAGGAAGAGGCTAAAAGGGCCAAACCTCACCTGACTAACAATTCTTCTTTGTTCAGAAGCTTGCAAAACTAGATAAGCAGCAACTGTTCTTTGCAAAATGATAATGAAGTAGTAACTATAAATCCTTTTTTTTTTTTTCAAAGCCAACTGAGACTGCACCTCATAAAAATAAAGTAAATATATAATAATAAAGTCAAACCTTTCTAACATTTGGTTTTAAAAAAAAGTTTGTTCTCTCTTGAGAAAAGTGGGTAAAATGTTTGGTATACTGTAGATATACGTATGTACATCATTTGGTGATTTCTGGCTGAAATTCTGTTTCTGTTAGCCATGTTAAACTTAGACACTTGTCAAAAATTGTGATTTTAAAACTTAAAGGCTGCTGTGACCCTGGGATGTTGAGGATAGATATTGAGGATGTTGTTACCCAGAAAGCCTTGTTTTTTCTTCAGTAGCTTTAAACTTGCTGAAATGATCTTATCCCTCAGTGACTCTCAGGAACAGTTTGTTTCAACTCTTTATTAAATATTTATGAGATTGCACTGACAGGAATTCAACAGCATTACAGATGTTGGAAGTCTTTGCATTGACAAGCTGTCTGTTTTAAATGTGTTTAAATGCATAATAAATTACTGGTGAACTGGATTTGAAACATGAGTGCCTATACACAGCCTGGCCATAGTAACAGGCAGAAATGGGTCTAAGTCCACAAAGAGGTACTGCTGAAACAATGTGGAGACAGACGTTATTAACTTAGAGATTTTTGAGGATTGTTAGCAATTTTCATATTTATTTGTCCTAGATCCTGCACTGCGAAGCCAGTTCAACATACCCAACATTCCTGATTCCATTAAACTCAGGAAATTAACCTTGACGTTACCGGGGTAAGACAAAATCCTGCTTCATCAGATGAGAGTTTTATTTGCACCAATGCAGGTGAACTCAATTCACAATAGTTCAGACTTCCTAAAGTTTTCCCCCTTTTAAAAATAAATAAATAAATAATTTTTAGCGGTGTATTTTCATCAGAAACCTGCCGTAATTGTAACCGCACAGAAGGCAGACAGACTGCCGGTCTCACAAACCCCTCCCACTGCAGGTCAGGGAACTTTTTTCCCTAAAACCCCCTTTTATACAGACGGGCTGTGTAAACGTTTTTTTAAAATATCAAAACAGTATCCCTTCATAACCCCAAAATAATTTTTGTTTTGTTTTGTTGTTGCCTGCAGGTAACCGAAGGTTTACTTCGCTATATGGTATATGCGTGTATATATACGTGGTGTCCGTTTATTTTAACTCCTGGGAACAGCCATGAGCTAATGGCAAGAATGAAGGTTCAGTGGATGGAGCTGCGTCTTTTGTATGCGTTTTCATGGGCGATGCTCCTGCTGACCATAGATGCTGACGGTATGTAGAAGTTTTTTGTTCGCTTTGGTTGTTTTGGCAGCAAAAGGCGGACCAAGACGATATCTGGCAGGTGGGCAAAATGTTATGCCTGATTGGTGGATTCAGATAACCAGAAAAGTTTGCGCTGACTTTTGAAATTGTTTGCCTTTGACAACCCTCCACAGACCCAGCATCACGAAAGGAATGTAGCCTCTCACTGCAGTGTCATGCATTTTAAGAAAAGGTTAGGGAGAGGAGTAGCGTTTTTTCTGGTAATATACTTTATTCATGATTCACTTGGATTAGAAATTTAGTCAAATCTTCAATGTGACCTGCACTACCAGTGCATAATTAAGGCTGGATACATTTGTCCTATGGAGTCCTGCGGTCAGGGGCGCAGCTATACTTTCTGAGGTGTATGCGGACACATTTTTAGGCATGAGACAATGAGCGCAGGGGCGCCTACTCAGCGCCATGCCTCTGTTATTCATCACTTCATATGCACAGCTGTTGCATACAGAAAATGCCGTCTAGAAAAATCATTTCCCCGCAACGCTTTGCCCCCCCCCCCTCGGTGCCCCTATGCATTGCATATAGTGCATACCCACTTTTTGCGCCACTGCCTGCTGTGCATTGCAATGAAATTCCACACGCATGCAGAGTAGGTGGCCCAGAAGTGAAATCTGTTGATAATTTCATGTCAACTATCAATTCATTATTTTAAATTAATTTTTGAATGTGATGTTAACATATTGAATCAATCTTGCTGAACTTGAGCAGGTTTGCCCTTTAATTTCTGTGGAATATTGCTGCGGCTTGAGAAGCAACTTTGCAATTATATCGAATGTATTAGGCAGAATTACACTTGTACAGTCCCATAAATCTTTTTATTTTTTCTAATTTTTTGCACACATACTAGACACATATCAAACGAAAATCAGCAGGAATGTAATGCAGGTCATGTTGAAGAAGAATAAAGGAACACATCTTGATGATACGTGTAGTTGTGATATATTATAGTGCCCTACATAACTATGACAACCTGTAATAATGAAATTATTACATGTTTTTTTGTTGGTCCATCCATCCATCCATTTCTAAGCAGTGAGCAACAAAGGAGGAGCACTACCATAAAACTTAGTGTAGAAGCACAACAAAATTTAAGCTGCAGCTGAGCAGTGGCTGGCTTGACCGTGGCTCAGAATTGATGGCTCACTTGGCACACATATTTATTGAACATGCCTAACAGACTCCATCTATAAAGTCTCTCCATTGCATACACAAGGAAAGACATCTTCATTCCCGATGATTACACACAAAAAAGAAGAAAAAAAGACACCAGTCACATCTGTACATAAAGTATGAACCAAAATTCCCCCTGCTAACGTAGCACATGAGAGTATAGATGTATCACTCCCTCCCCCAGGATGAAGGTCTCATTTTCCTCCAGTGATCGCATTTCCTCATGGCATCTGTCCATTGTCTTAAATGAGATTATATCTTGGAGAAAAGAGATGGATTTCTCGTCTCTGCTAAGTTTGCTTACTGGTAACTTTGAACAATGTCACTGTAACGTGCCTGGGCATTACTGTGGATCTCCAACATATACACAGGATGCATTGTTTTCAACTCAGAATAGCACTTTATTGTTTTATCCAACTTCACTCAGTAGTTTTGTACAGCTGCTTTGTCGGTGCTGGTGCATGGCACCAGCTTCCCCGCTGCCGCTTCCTGCCGTGCACACCAGGTCCCAGCGTGCTACTGCATAAAATGTGCCAGCCACCCCTGGCGCTGCCCCCTGCACCCTCTGCACCACCCCTCCCCTGCACACGCTTCCATCACAGTCACATAGTGCTCTGTAACAGGAGTCCACACATATTTGTAGTTTGTCCTCTGTGTGGTAAAGTAAAATGGTTTCCTCCTGATCTAAGACGGATTCTTTCTGTGTTGTCTCAGTAGCTTTACCCAGGTGTATCATCCCCATTAACATTTTCTTTGTTGTCACTTCCCTATCACCACATTCTATGAATGGTTCAGGAGTCTGTTTTTCTTTCTCCCTTCCCCTCTTGGTTGTGAATTTCACTAACCTGTGTTTTTGAAGCTGTGTCTGGATAACACACCAGGTGGGCTGGGCTGTTTTTGTGCCCAGTAAAAACACTGTATTCACACCTGGATTTAAGATTCCCTATTCCTTTTCTATAGCCACTGTGCATTTAGCTGTGCTCTTGTTGTAGCCCAGCATTAGCAGATCACCACCATTCCTCTCTCTTCACTGATCCCACTGGACTTTGTCTTGTCGGCTAACTCCACTGAATGAGTCTTCAGCTGGAATGAATCACCAAAACTTGTACATTTTGTCATTTATAATGATGATGCTGATGATGATACTTTATTAATCCCACAGTGGGGAAATTACAGTTAACAGAACTGTGGGAAATGCGGGACATTGCATCTGCATTTGCTACGATGCCTTTCATCATCACATTGTCTGGGAGTCCTTCATGTGTTTTTTTGACAAACTCTATGCAGGCTTTCATATGTCTTGCACTGAGGAGAGGCTTCCGTCGGGCCACTCTGCCATAAAACCCCGACTGGTGGAGGGCTGCAGTGATAGTTGACTTAGTGGAACTTTCTCCCATCTCCCTACTGCATCTCTGGAGCTCAGCCACAGTGATCTTTGGGTTCTTCTTTACCTCTCTCACCAAGGCTCTTCTCCCACGATTGCTCAGTTTGGCTGGACGGCCAGGTCTAGGAAGAAGTTCTGGTCGTCCCAAACTTCTTCCATTTAAGGATTATGGAGGCCACTGTGCTCTTAGGAACCTTGAATTATTTTGACTAAGGCTGAATTACTTTGAATAAGCTGTATTATTTAGACTAAGGCCGGAATTACCGTGACTAAGGCCATACTACTTTGACTAAGTATTTTACAGTGGTGTACCCTCTAAGAACAATTCTGTTCTTAGAGACAGAATTCTTGCAGGATGATAGATCATCAACTACTCTTTTCATGCAATAAAATGCAAATTAATTTTTTTAATTGATAAAATGTGATTTTTTTGGATTTGTTTTAGATAATGTCTCTCACAGTCAAAGTGTACCTACGATAAAAATACAGAGCTCTCCATTTTTCTAGGAAAACTTTGTCATGGTCCTGGGTCTGACCACTTGTTTCTTATTTTATGGTATTCTGTAGTTATGTTATCTTAATTGTTACTGTTTTGTTTTACTTCATTTGTTCCCCTCATGTATTCCTAATTAGTTCCCAACGCTAGTTCATCCTGTGTTCCATCCTGTAGTATTTCCCCTCTGTGTGGAGTTTTCTTTGTTTATTTTTCACAGTCTCTGTCTCCCTGCATTGTGTCAAATTTGCATTTGTGGCACCTTTGTGGCCCATCATTTCTGTCTGTGTTACACATTTGTGTATCCATCTTCTCACTTCCTGTTGTATTGTGATATGCCGTCTCTTGTGCTTTGTGTTTTGATTTAATTCCCTGAGTCTTGTTAATGACATTATGTTCAGTTCTGTACAGTTAATATTAAATAAAAATGTAAAAAAAAAAAAAAAAAGAATTAACATGTATAATGAGTTATTTGACTCCAGAATACAGCCTGCAACCCAAATACAGCATACAAAGAATGTAATGTTGGGAAATAATGTTGATTTTCCTGCTAAATTCCCCTAAATTGTGCAGTATTTTAGAGGAATTTAAGGTATTTAAACACTTACAGGGTATTTAAATTAAATTTACTTACAGGGTAACTAGATTTACTTATATGGTGGTTATGATGTACGATGGGAAAGTGTTTTTTTCTCTAAATAATGCAGAATTTTACTTAGAGGGTACATCCCTGTAAAATACTTAGTCAAAGTAGTATGGCCTTAGTCAAAATAAATCAGTGTTAGTCAAAATAATACAGCCTTATTCAAATTAGTACGGCCTTAGTCACAGTAATTACGGCCTTAGTCCTGGAAATTACACAGAACTTAAATGTACTTACAGGGTAAATCCCTGTGAATTATGCATAGTTACGGCTTTGGGGCCGGCCATAAAAGAAAGCGTTAGCATGTTGGATCAGGGACACATCTAAAACCTGTAGGACACCGGCCTTCGAGGCCCGGAGTTCAATACCCCTGGTGTAGGGGGGTTGAAATCAGCTAAGATAGCTGTGAAATACTCAGTTACATCTTTTTAACTTCAGTTCATCCACAGAGAGCCTCAAACCTCAGAGCAGCAGCAGCAGGTCAGCTGATCACAGAATATTTACTGGAGCTCTCAACAGAAAGTTGTGATTGTTCTCCCCATGCAGAGCCACCACAACTGATCTTAGGGTTCCTCCACCTTCTGAATCCCACTGAATCTCGTTTTTGTGTTTAGGTGTGGAGGCACAGCCACCCTCTACAATGGAGGGCACAGAGAATAGAGCTGTTTCAAATTCCCTTTCACAGCTTGTGTCCTACATAACAGATTCAAGTTGAGTACATGCATTAGAATTAAAATTTAGTTTGGAATAACATTTGTATTCTCATGTATAATTTTATATTATTGCAATAATGTATAATGAGGTTCAGTTAGCTTTACATAAAAATAGCTGTTAGAAACATCCTCCAAAGAGCTACTTTTATTTTCTTACTTTGAGGACATTTCAAAGCCTGTGCTTTTTTACTTTTACTTAAGTAAAGAAGTTGAACCAGTAATTCAACTTTTACCAATGTATTTTTTCAACACAAGTACTTGTACTTGTACTTAAGTACAGAATGTCTGTACTTTTGCATCCTCTGCAAACCACAGAATTCAAAATAGGGCACTGGCCTTTGCTGAGAAGACAAGGAAACTCATCCCCTTGAGTTGTAAGAATTTTTAGACTCTTCCAGTCTGCTGTGAAAAATTCAAGCCATGGCAAAGATGTGTTTGCTAAGTCAGTAGCTGAAGCATAAAATTTAATCCAACTAGTCCAGTTTTTTGTTTGTTTGTTTGTTTGTTTGTTTTCAGCAGTGTAGCCGTGACTCTTGCGTGCCTGTAATCAGGTTACATACCTCTATAAGAACAAAGTATACTTTATGGCATGTTTAAGGATGACTGTGCCAAACCTCATGTGAAATAAGATGATAAACAAACTTGCTGTGTAAAATCTGTGAATTTTCCTGTTTAGCTTCATTAAGATGCACTGCACCACACAAATTTAATACATCAAGTAAGTTCTTGGAAAAGAAATTCTAGCATCTCCCTCAAGAGTTTTTGAGGAGGCCAGACACCAGTAAACTTCACTTTAATGTTAAAACCTGTAAATCTTCTTGGATATTCTGTTGTTTCTCCTGTTTCAGTCATTAATACTATGTCATGCTCTTTTCAGCTCTCCAGGTGATTGGTGGAAATGTGAGAGTGGTTCAAGGAGGTACCGCTATCTTACCGTGCCACCTCATTGATACCAATGATGACCTGACACAGATTACCTGGCAGAGGAGGCCTAGAGAAAAACCTCACAATGACAATTTTCTTACAATCCAGCAGAGAAATGAGCCATTGTTTGTGAATGGAGCTGATGATCGATTTAAGTATGTTGGGAGTTTTAATGACAAAAATGGAACTCTCCGGTTATCCAATGTTACCCTGAAGGATGAAGGCATCTACATATGCATCTTCACCTTGTTTCCCAGTGGAAATCTGAAGACTGAGATACCACTAAACTTGCTCGGTATATAAAAAAAATATGTATATGTATGTAAAATGTGCGGTGAGTGTTTGTATGTGAAACAAAGTTACCTTTACCATACTGTTTGTATTTTTACTCTTTTGTGTGTTGTAACTCTCTCTAGTGCCTCCTTTCACAAGCGTGAAGGAAAATCTTCTCACTTTGGGTACAGAAGAGGTTTTATTTGCTACCTGCACGGCTGCTGGCTCGAGGCCTCCTGCAGAGGTGAGGTGGCTCACTGGTACAGAAAAAGTGAGGACGACAACAAACTCCACCCAGTACGACAACGGTACGACTACCACAGTCAGCTCTCTGTTTGGCGAACCTACGAGAGAGATTAACGGTCACCTGGTCCAGTGTGTCATCAGCGGTGAATCCCTGTCTACAGAAGTAACCCTGCCCTTCACCATACAGGTCTACTGTAGGTATCAGCTGCTCATGTAGTTTATGATTTGTCTTCTTTCGTGTCACTGTTGATTTAAGAAATGTACTTATTTAATTAAATATTGCAGTCTGGCTGAGGGGTGGATGAGTCATAGTGAGGCATCTCCACACAATGTGATCAAAGTCTGTCAGCCAACACTGTAAACCCAGCCGTAAGGTGTTGCTCCTGAAGTCAGCAAAAACATCATGAGGGAGTCAAATTACTCTTTACTGGTTGTTCAGTACAGTATGTCTGTGTCAGTTCTCAGTCATCCAGGTTATACTAGTCTCTGGAACTTGAAACTTTTTTTTTTAACCTCTCGTCCAAAAGGCTTTTTCAGTTCTCAAACCAAAAGGTGGAGAGACCCAGGTATTTAAGACCCAGTGGGCATAGTCCCCTGGAGGTGGTTGTAACCCACTATTGTTCATATGCATGCACCAGCGTGTGAAAGGAGGCGTGGGTCATTGCAGTCAGTGGTTTCGGGTAAAACCAATTTGGGACTTCACCTCACTGTATCAAGTGACTTATTGAGGCCATCTGAACAAAGGTGTGAATGGAGGTTGAGGTGCCTGTGGAGGATGCTCAGGACTGCATTGTAAGGCGGGTGAAAGTTAGTGAATGATGGTTGTTCACAGTGGACATAGATGATTGTTCAGTATTATCCATTATCTATTATTCAGCTGCCTCACTTGAGCTTTGTTTATAGCAAGAGTGCTACTTAGTCACATGGTACATTTGTGGTGTTTTGTTTCTAGTGAATTTCCCACAGAGGTGGAAACAAAGTATTTTTTTTAGTGTCTGCAAAGTGAGCCAATGAAAACCATGAATGCATGCCATGAAACGATGATGACTTTCTGTCAGTTGCTGTAATGTATCACCCTGGTCTTTATTTTTTTTCTTGTGTGTGTGTGTGTGTGTGTGTTTGTCCTGAGATACACCATCCTGTGTTCATGAAAGTGACTGTAAACATGAAGTTGCTATTAAGCAAAGTGTCAGCATGCAGCAGGCAAAGCACTGTTTTCCAAAATGACTTTGAAACTAAAGGAAATGTAACCAAAATGTATGGCTTTGTCTAACATGCTGAGAGTAAAACATATGCAAAATGTTATTTTGATATAGATGTTTCCTTCACTTCAGGATCAACACAGTTCTCTCTCTATTTTTTGCAGTCTCTCCCACAGAAGTAAACATTACCGCAATTTCAGAGGACTCTTTTGAATGTATGACAGAAGCCACCCCAAACGCAAAATTTACCTGGAACAGGTAACGTTTGAATCACAGTTTCAGATGAAGCATTTCAGTGCTCAAGGCTTTTTTTTTCTGCTTTAAGCACTGTGCTGAAAAAGTTGGGCCTTTGGGAAGATGAAAGCGATCTGTTTCAAAAAGCTTTATACATATGACTCATCTATGGCTCATCTGGCTGAGGGGTGGATGAGTCATAGTGAGGCATTTCCACACAATGTGGCCAAAGCCTGTCAGCCAACACTGTAAACCCAGATAAGTTAAATCTACTTAAAAAACCAAGGTAACTCGTGTCCTTAAAAATTTTAAAGTAATGAAACATTAGCTGAATAAGTGCAGTGGACTATGTTCAATGTAGTTGAGGCCCTTTGGAATGGAATGGAAGATCTAAGTTGAATGTACTTTCAGTAACTGAAGATACTTAGTTTAAGCAATCACCACCCATTTATTCAACTCAGCTTGTTAAATAAGCACTGCTCCATTACCAATTGAACTAAATTGTATGTTCTAATTGACCAAACTTATCTTTTATAGTTCATAAAAATTTAAATATGTCTTTTAATGAATCCATCCAACCTCTTGGGGGGCTGGAGCCTATCCTAACTGACATAAAGTGAGAGGCAGGGTACACCCCATACAGGTTGTCAGCCTGTTGCAGGGCTAACACAGAGCGAGGCAGACAACCATTCACACCTACAGGCAATTTAGAGTGACCAATTAGCCTAACCCCAGTAACTGCATGTCTTTGGATTCTGGGAGGAAACCCACACAGACACAGGGAGAACATGCAAACTCCACGCAGCAAGAGGCCCGGGCCAAGGTGGAATCAAACCCAGATTATTAGATAGGTATTCTAGCTGTGAGGCAGCCGTGCTAACCACCACATCACCATGCTGCCTGTAGCAAAAATATTTTTTTACAATGTTGAACTGTGTCTGTATAAATTTGGTAAATAAACAAACATGATAGACCAAATATCTGCTCTTTCAAACTCTACACAGAAAGAGGCCCGGGCAGAATCAAACCCACACCTTCTAGGGGTCATTCTAGTTGTGAAGCACCACTGCTAACCACCACGCCACCATGCTGCTGCTCATTAAGCCAGTCTATTAAAACCAGGGTAAACTAGGTTTTTAGAGGGTGCAAAACCTGATGATATTAAGTTGTTTGAACTCAAACACATAATTACAATAAGATAGACCATCAAAAAGTACAGTCTACTCAGAATTAATAAGTAATGTTGCGAAATGACAGACGTTTAAGTAAGATCAACTCAGTTTATTTCAGCAGGAGCTGTTGATTGGACTTAAAAAGACAATTACAATGAAAAAGGACATGAAACAGTTCAGCTTACTCAGCATTAACAAGTAATGTTCACATATAAGGCAATTTTAAGTAATATGAACTCAATATTTTTAAGTCAAATCAAAATCTGGGTTTACAGTGAAGACAGTCCAGCAATATACAAAAAAAATCCATCAATTGCCCCCCAATGCATATGACATCCAACAGCTATGCACTCCCCTCCAAAAGACTAAATGTTTAGCTTCAAATCATTTGCTTGCAAGAACTGCATCAAGCCTGTGACCCACTGACAAATTCCAGCCTTGTCTTATTATTCTTCTATGCCTGCTAATTAGTGGTTTGCATCTTCTGGTGAAGCCTCTGTGCTTTTGTTCATGAAGTCTTCTGCGAACAGTAGATTGTGATCCTGATTCTCTAACTGCAGTCCCCTATATATATATATATATATATATATATATATATATATATATATATATATATATATATATATATATATATATATATATATATATATATATATATATATATATATATATATATATATATATATATATATATACACATATATATATTATATCAATCCCATCTAGCTAGCTTTGGCTCATGTTATAGGAGCCTTCCAGTGTGCCACAATAGTGGTTTACATTCATTTCTATGGGGTTGAAATGATAAGTAGTCATATTTTTTTCCATCATATCACACACACCAAAATTCAGTATTTTATGAAGAAGCCAATTTTATTAAAAAAAATCATGAAAGACTAGATTTTCTTTATTTACATGATTTTGAAAAAGCTGAGGGGTCAAAATTACTCCTTGGTTGTTATAAGTGTTCACCAGGAATTTGGGTTCAGTTTAAAGACTACAACAACATTCTTGTGAACAATGAAAATGACAAACACAAAGAGCTAATAATTGAAATTAATTTGAATTTTGGCACAACTTACATATTTCCGCCCTCTCTGTACATTTCGCGTTGAGCCCCATTCATGTTTTTCCAGATCGGGCCGGTCTCTGCCGCAGTCTGCTGTCAAAGTAGAGGGTGCAAAGCTTCAACTGCTCAGTCTGACCTCTGATCTAAATGGCCTCTATCAGTGTGAAGCATCTAATGCATATGGAAGAAAACACGCTCAGCTCTATGTGCATGTGGCATCAGGTAAAATCAGCTTGGATTTAGCTGTGCAGTTTGTCAATATCTTTGAATCTGTTTCTGTTTTTTTGGTTTTGATTTTTGGATTTGAGCTTTGGTGGATTCTGGCATTATTCTGCTTACATCTAAGGATATACATAGAAACTTGAGCATTTAAACTTAGAGTAAAATCATGGGCCCTGCCTATAGAGGTATTTCACCCACAGCCAAATGAGAATAATAATATAACTATATAATTATTATAATTCCTAAGCAACCTCATAACCTCATAAGCAATTAGCTTAAATAAGTGGTTGGTTTGCCCTAGAGCAAAATAAACTGATGCTCCATCCAGTGCAACACATGATATTATTCAAGGTAACCTGTTCAGCCAAGCAAAATAACCACTGGTGACAGGAACTGGCTGGACCAGAGATAAATTTTCCTCAACTCCTCAACTTTATCTCTTCCAGGTGAGCAACTGAAACAGCTTCCAGTGAGATTAAAAAAAACCGCTGACTGAAATATGACCTGATAGTTAATAGATAAGAGGGTTAGGTTAGGCTGGAATTTCATCAAGTGGCCAGCTGTCAGCTTCAAAAGCGATGTCTGATGAGCGAATCATTTCCTGTGCGGACACAGCTTTAATACGATGAAAGTGAGAAAGAACAATATATTATCTCATTCTCACGATAGTCTTCATTCTTGTGTTCCTGTAGGATCATGCTCTGATGCTTGGGCCTTATTTGGTGTTTTGCTTTCCTTGAATGTTGGAGCTGCAGCATGGTACTTCTATAAATCTGGACACTCTCCAAGGTACTTAGAACAATAACCCATTTATACATGTGCCGTTATTGTGCATGTCTGATGCAAAGGCTGTTTAACACCTTTCTCATATCACAACTCTGGAGACCGAAGACTGTTGTCAGCAGGTTTAATGACATTCAAAAGGGTGAAACTGAAAACGAGATAAACAATACAACAAAAATGCACTTTGTAATGAATTTCTGCTGAGTGACATCCTAAATACTTCTATATGTATCCATCTTGGACAACCTCGCAAATCGCGAGTAAGTTGCATAACAAAGAGACTCATTTTACAGTCAAATAATGCATAAGTGAATTTTAGCTAACACAAAAACAATGTTACAAAATTATCCCTTTGGTATGCACCGGCACTGCAACCTTGAACAAAGATATATGCAGTCATTTCCTCCAACCGGACATCATGAACTGGGAGCTGCCACTATTACTGTTTTGCTTGGCTGCTACTACTGTTCAATAAAATTTCGGTTCAAATAAAATAAAGGATTGCCAAGTTGCAATACCCTTTTCGTCCTACATGGATGAAATTAGTTTCTGAACGCAACTTCGCAACAGAAGGATCCGGCCATATTCGCCATATTCGTGTCTCAAAAATAAATTCACCAAAGAGCCAATGGAAAAATTAGGAGTGGCCAAATCGATAGTTTTGGTGGATTCTTTGAAAAGCAATGTGCACTAGCTATCCTGGTAACAATAGAGAGGTCAGATTAAACATTGAAAGTCTTTGCATCTTCAGCTGAAACCGTTTTGAATTGTCTTCCTCAGGAATCTCTTTGACAGCTGTGGAAGTGGAAGATGAACAACATTTGGACTGAAGGCTGCACCGACATGTCCTTCCAGAGTCAGGTGGTAAATGAACAGATTAAGTACAGGTGGAGGTACTTGGTATCCATTTATATCGCTCCCTCCATTTTATTTATCTTCTAGATTTATATGCGCACTGATATCTGTCCACTAAATCACACTGGAGTCTAATTCTAAAAGTTTGGTCAGAAGCATGCACATGAGTATCCCACTGGAGGTCATTTTGAAGTGCTCCTCCTCTTGAATTGGATAAGAGGAAGAAGATGGATGGATAAGATTTGCATGTTCATCGAGCACAGGCCTTTGAGGTTTGAGTACAGTATCGTAGCTAGACCTAGGACTGCTCTTCTGGACAGAGACCTCTGATGCTGTGCCTGGAATCTCCTGGAGCCACTCTTCCAGTTTGGGATGTTACAGTTCCTAACACTCCTGTTGCCACTGGGACCAGATGTTCCTTTTTAAATGATAATTAAAAGCTTGAAAACTGGATTTAACACTAACTACTGTAATCTATTCTGCCTCTGCTGCCTGTCTTAATTAAAGATTTGTAAATTTGTGCCTACAAATTAGAAATTAAGTTGCTTTCTGCCTTATTAATCTGCTTCTTTTGTCATACTTTTGGATGTTTTAACTGAACTTTGTTTATTTTTACAGAGCAATTAAAGCTGGTTCTGGAGGCTTTGTTCAATCCACACATAAGTTAATGATACTGAAGTTTAAATGTAAAAGCTACTATGAAAAAATTTCATTTAAACTTCAGTTTTAACAGCATGCTCCTCACTGACTGAAAATTAAGTTTGTAGTTTCTGTTCACTTCCATCTGAATTCTGTTTATTTAGTACAGTCGATTATGTTATTTTTTTTCTCCTAGCTTTCTTCTATTTGTGGCCTTCTGTGTCATATTTTAGTGTGTTACGCTCTCTCTCTGTTTAGTTTGGGATTTCCTGCTTTATTTTTGGAGTTGCTTGTCTTCTGCGCCTTTTACCGACATTCTTGTTTCCCTTAATTAGATCCAGTTGTTTCTGTGTGGACATATGTTTTCTATTTCCTCGACTGCCGTCTGTTTTCCCTTAAGTGTTTTTTATTTTGGCATCGACTGTTGTACACACTTGTTTCCCCCATCTGTTTGTGTTGACTGGGTTTAGTTCCTATTGTACTCTATTTAATTTTTGACTTTTTTCAGCTAAAATAAACTTATTTAAAAACTTGTTTTAAAACGTGGTCTTAGCATTGTGCACTTTGGGTCCTCACTCGTTTTTTTTTTTTAATGAAAGTGGTGTTCATTTCCTAAGTTTAAAATAAAATTTAACAACATTCATCCTGACATATTGGCATCTTTGGAAACTTGATGATCAGTCATAAAGCCTTTTTTGTCTTGCTCAAGGTCTAAATGCACTGTACTTTCCCTTGGGGGATCAACCTAACCTGTACCCACCCACCCTGCCTTTCACCCCATGGCAGCTGAATGGATGCAATGAAGTTTAGTAGCCAGCAGATGGTGACAGTTTACTGTATGTGTTATGGCACATGTGGTAAATTTATAAGTTTGTCAGCTCTAACTGGTTAAGTTGTAATTTTTTATTTATTTTTTTTACAGTGTTGTCAGCATTGCAGACCTCTATCTCTTCTTCCTTCATTTCCCTGTGAGCTGGACTATAAATATAGTAATATTAGCAGGAAGTGCAGGTAGCCTAAACGGTAAAAGCAAAGCAAAGTAATAAAAAGTGTAAAAAGTTCAAGGATTCAGCTGATACTGTTCAAGCAATATGGAGGGAGGAGCAGCTGTAAAAACAAGCCAAAGTTCACCTGCATAATAATCATTCTTTATTGAGGTTGTAAAACTGTAAGACGTTTAGAGTAAACACTGTAATGCCATTCATTTCAAAATGATAATGGGAATATGACACGTTGACTACACACTATAGAGCCTATTTAAAAAACAGCTCATTGAGACTGCACCTCTTTTCTCTTTTGGTCTGCTTACAGACCAGCACCAGGTAATTTGATTGTCGTTCAGCCAGGAGGAGCAGAGCTGGCAGGTCTGTTACTGGTTCCTCATTGTCTTCACAGATGAGAGCGGATTCACACTGAGCATATGTGACAGGGGCACGAAGGAATCTGGAGACACTGTGGTAGTAGGTCAGTGATGATCTGGGTAGGCATATCCTTGGAGGGTTACACAGACCTCCACGTGCTATCCAGTGGCACCCTGATTTCTGCTAGGCACAGGGATGAAGCCACGAGACCCTTTGTCAGACTTTACACTGGTGCAGTGGGCACTGGGTTAGGCAGTGGGCAGTCCCTAGATGACAAAAGCATTGATCCTATTATCTGGCCCTCACATTCCCCATACCTCAGTCCAAATGAGAACCTCTGGAATGTTATCAATCTGACACCACAAAATAGCACCACATACTGTCCAGGAGCTCACTGATTCCCTGATCTGGGTCTGGAAGGAGATCTGCTGGACACCAGTCACCGTCTCTCAGAAGCATGTGCACACATCATCCCATGCTACCAGTAGTGACGAGGACACTTGGAAAAAGCAAACCTAGAAAGGAAATCAGTCAAGAGGAGTAAGGAGAAAACAATGGTCTGTGGCCACTACCTGTGAACCCACTCTCTTATATTGTTGTACACCTGTTTTCATTCTCATTTTAACCAAAACAGGAGAAATTGATTCACAATGGTTTTACTCAACTTCTGTTATACACTATGAGGTGTTCCCTTCAGTTTTATTTTTGAGCAGTGTATTTTCATCTAAAATCTATTGTAATTTGAACTGTTCATACAGTATAAAATCAGAATTCCCACACCTTTAAGCCATCACTAAAATGAGTGCTCATTAAGTGATGTGAAATGATCAAATCTTTTTAGCTAAGTCTAATGTCAATATCCATAACTGCCAGATGTTTCACACTGGTCCCCGATATATGTGAAAACTCACATATATCAAGTCGAGAGAATAATCATACCAAAATATCACTGGATATCTTTGTAGATGTGGTCATACTGCATTCAGATATCAGTTCAGAATTCTGAATTTATATATGAAACATGTTGCAGAGGCGAAAGTGCTGGAACCAGGCAGAGAACAAATATGCAATCTGAGTAGATTCCTTTAAAATCTACTTTTTGCTTTTTCTTTAAAAAATGTTTTTTGACACATTAAAAAAGGGGGGGGACAACAAACACAGAAACCCAAGCAACCTGTTCTCCACTTCCTCCTTCCCAGACATTGCTCACTAAAGAGTAAATGAAGAAAAAAATTGTTCAAGGATCCCAAGCAGAGATACTGTTAAAGAAATGTGCAGGTGTGGAGGGAGGAGCACCTTAACAATCCAAAGTGTGCCTGACTAACAGTTCTTCTTTGTTCAGAAGGTTGTAAAACTAGATAAGTTCCTAATGTGATGTCATTCTTTCAAAATGATCATGGAACTAGGACATGTCACCTACAAACTATTGATCCTTTTTTAAAAGCTTACTGAGACTGTATCCCATTTACTGTGAGCAGTCAAGTCAGTGCAGTAAAAACTTTATTATGTTTAGAAAAAACTTATTATGTGTTTTACTCTCAGTTTACCCCACTTACCTGAGACTGTGTAAAAATGCAGATATTTGGGTATTGCGAGCTTTACAAGCGGCTCGTGGCTTTGTGAAGTGAACTTAAATAGTTTTGATCTGTCAGGACCTCATCCCAAAGTAACAGTTTAACAGACAATGCTGTTCCTGGTGATCATGTTCAACTTGTTAACAGTGATCATTACAAATATATTGAGTTGTATGTATGATGATGTTGTAACACAAATAGCCTTTTTTTTTCTTCAGTAGCTTTAAGGTTGTTGAAATTATCTTATTCCTCACTCACTGACAGTAACAGTTTGTTTCAACTCTTCATTTAATTTTTATGGTGATCACACTGACAATCATCATAACCGCCATGTGCAACTTTCTCTGACTTTTCTCAGTTTTCGAGAAAAAACACACAGAAATATTACTAAATGTAACTTTATATATTCTTTTAGGTCTTCGTAGATTTGGTCTCATTACATTCAGACATAATTTTAGAATTTTTTATTTATACGTACATTTATGCATAAATAAAATATGGCACAGAGGTGAAAGCAGTGTTACAACCAGGCAGGGAGGTGTTTTTTACTGGAATTTGAGTAGATTTTTACTTTAAAAAGTTACATTTTTAATGAAATAAACTGTACAGTAATATGAAGCAAAACTTATGTGACAGAAAAAGAGCTTTGACCTAAGTTCTCAATTTTTTATTATTTTATCTAAATCTACTAAACTATAAATTGATTTTATTTTTTTTTAATTGTAGACTGTGCTCTCAAACTACGGAGTGTTAATGGTTTTGTTGGTGGTGTTTTTTTCTAAAGTGCTGAAACACACCTCCTTCTCCTCCTTTCCAGTGAATTCAGGTGCTGGGGCTGGTTTTCCCAGACGAGCTCTTGTGGTTTAACGGGCTTGTGCGTAACGCTATATCTTGATAAACGTGCTGCTTGTACGTTAACCTCCGCCCGGGACACAGAGAGTCAATGGATGGAGCTTCGTCTTCTATTTGTGTTTTGACACAAAACTATTGTGGAAATTTAATGCTGCATCGTTGTTCTGTTCTACCCTGTCTGGCGCTCCTGGCTGTCCTTCTGCTGAGCCACGATGCTGACGGTATGTAGAGAACTTTTTGTTGTTTCTCTTTTTGCGCAACAAAATAACTAAAGTAACTACAGTCATGGATCAGAGGGCTAACACTAAGAAGTATGGGGCTGAAAAATGTAAAAAAAAAAAAAAAAAGTAAAAATATATTGTAGAAAAAAATACTATATATATATATATATATATATATATATATATATATATATATATATATATATATATATATATATATATATATATATATATACATACATACATACATACATACATACATACGTGTCTGTGCGTGCGCATTTGGCGACTTGTGCATATTGCAATCTGTGCGCGTGTAATCTGATTTGTAAAGGTGTAAATAAGTAACTATGAGCAGTTATTGTTGTCTGGTTAGCAGAGGAAATAATGACAGCTTTCAGTGGATTACTTTAGTGCTGAAGAAAATGTTAAAAACAGAGGATTCAAACGTAAGTTCTAAAGCCAGTGATAAATCAGTCCATCCACCTGTGCGCAGTAAATGACAGCTGTGGCTAAACTGACAAACTTCACTTTACAAAAAGTCAACAAGTCCTCGAGACAGCGAGTTACTGGTGTGTAGCACAATTCACCTATTCCATAGCGATTTTTGGTTTATTCCTAAACAGATGAACTATACCAAGGCAAATATTTAACTTTGAACTCCATTTAAAGCTTTAATCCTCCATCGATCCATTTTCTTCCACTGATCCGGTGCCCTGTCCGAGGCAGAAGCCCAAGCAGAGAAACCCAGAGCTCTTATTAAACTTATTGAACTAAAATTTCAAAAAGAACATCGTACAAGAAATATGTCAGGAATGACAACAGACGATAGATGTGCGATCTTTGCATGTCAAGGGCAGGAGACCCTGCACGTGGCATGCACTATATGCAATGCATTGGGGCGCCGCACAAGAGATCGGGGCGCCAAAACGATGCGGGTGGAATTATTTCTCTGGTCGGCATTTTCTGTATTTAATAGCTGTGCATATGATATGATCAATAACAGAGGCATGCTCCTGCTTCCCCCCCTGCACACACACACACACACAACGCACCCTTTCAATATAAGTTATAGAGTAACTACAGCACACAGTTGAAGAACAGTGACATGTTATTTTACTACTAGTAACTGAAGCTGACCTGAGTATTTAAAAGCCTCCTCTTGATACAAATGAAAATAGTCGCGATCAAGCGCGTTCTCGAAAGCGCCTTGTGTGTGTGTGTGTGTGTGTCGGGGGGGGGGGCAGGAGCACAGGGGCGCCTAATCAGCGCCATGCCTCTGTTATTGATCATATCATATGCACAGCTGTTAAATACAGAAAATGCCGACTACAGAAATGGCGCCCCCCCGTGCGGTTCCCCTATGCATTGCATATAGTGCATACTCACTTTTTGCGCCACTGTGACCCCCCCCCCCACACACACACACACGCACACACACACACACACACACACACACACACACACCCTTAATAATCTAATATTATAAACATAAACAGATTGTGTGACAGTCATAATTAATCTAGACTGACCTTAAAACAAAGCAAAAATAATTAGCAGGTCTTTCAATTAGAGCATCTGTTATGTTATGTTGATGCTGATGCAGCAGCTGGAGATGACGGTGGTACGTTCAGATGTTAGCCGTTTGACAGCCTCACTGGTCTGGTTGGGCAAAGAAACTCATTTGTTTGATATGAGGATCCAGCAGGGTGGCCAGTGACATGATGCTCATACTTCGAAGGTTTTGGAGCTTTTCTCTTAGGAGCCTGATGAGGTGCTTGCCCAGTTCACTTGCCTCTGACAATTCCACAGTGGCTTCACTGAAGGGCAAGTGACTAGACAGGCATGCAGTAACATTATTAGACTCATGAGCCCAGGAATGTTGGTTTGTACATTTGACAAATCTGCCCTAAGCTCCACCAGTCTCTAAAGCAAATGAAATGCGCTGTTCCTGGTTTCTGTGTCCTGAAGCAGTCTTAGTTTGGTTCTCCACATCTGCTCCTGAGCAAGAGCAAGTTTCTCCTTTAAAAACACAAAAGTAAATCATGTTATTGTGACATGCAGAAGTATTAAACAGATAATGCATCAACAGATATGAAAATAAAATTAGTGAACTAACTTTGGCAGTTGTGCTGCTTCGGAAATATCCCACCAGCCTACTTGTCATGGTCCTGGGCCGGTGGCCCAGTGTTTCATGTTTTGTATTCAGGTCTGCGTCCTTGTCTTGTGTCAAGTCTGCGTCTCTGTTCCCCTGTGTCACTTCCTGTTTTCTTTTGACAGTCTCGTGTTCCCTGTGCTTTGTGTTTGTTTACTTCCCCCTGTGAATTTAGGTTAATTTGGTTCACCTGTGTTCCCTCCTGTGTTCTATTCCCTCATCAGTCCTCTTGTGTATTTAAGCCCTTGATTTTCCTTTGTTCGGGTCCTCGTCTTTACATCCATTTGAAGACCGCTGTGTGTTTAGTTTCCTGGTTTCCGAGTGTTCTGGTTTTTCAAGTTTAGTTTTGTTGAGCTGGCCCTGCCCAGCCTATCGAATAAAGTGATTTTTGAGTTTACCTCTCGTCCTGCGTCCTGCTCTGGGGTCCTCTCTGCCTTGCCTGCACCAGCCGTGACACTACTTGCTTTGGAGTGAATTGAGGGCAGGACTGGGTTCAGATAAAGAGCCTTTTCAGTGATGGTAATGTGAGTAATGCAAATGGCATGAGTCCATTTCATTCACTGGCATGTTATTTTTGTCATAACACAAACTAAATTTTCCTGCTGTGTGCCTGTGGGAGTTTCACTGCATCTTGTAAAGCTGACAGGAAACAGGTGTTTCCGTCTATAAAATGCCAGGTAGGCATCCGTGTTAACCACTGTCCACGCGGCTGCTGTTAAGCTGACTGCTGCTACATTCTGGACTGCAGCTTTGGTTTTTTTCTTTTTCTTTCCAGTATTTTTCCTCAACCGCTGCCTTTATAGCCAAAAGGAAAAGAAAAAAATGGTTAAAAGAAGAAAAAGAATCAGCAATTTGTTAAATGCAACAGTACTTTCATTCTTCATCATGTTACCTAGCATGCAGCTGGTGGGGGGGGGTGTAGATTGGATCCAGTTTTGCAACAAACTCCCAAAACCCTGTCTTCCACTGTGCTGAACAGCTGGGTGTCTTTGACAACCATTGATGACAAGCCCTCATCCAGCACCTTTCTGGTCAGTGGGAGAAAATAAGCAAGTTTTTTAAATATAGTATTAGTTCCATTCATCCAGCTATTCATTTTATTCCACTTATCTAGGGCCAGGTCACAGGGGCCACAGACCTCCCTCTCCACAGCCACCTCCCCCAGCTTATCTGGGGTAATACCAAGACATTCCCATGCCAAAAAGATAATCTATCCCATGTGTCCTGGATCTGACCTTGGGCACTCCTTCCTTTAGGACATGCTCAAAACACCTCGCTCAAGAGGCACTGAGAAGGTCAGTTCTGTCACTTTGATTATTGTAGTTTGATTAGGAAATATGTCAAGAATGGAAAAGAACATTTATGTTCCTTTGATTTACTCACTTGGGCTGGGTCCTGCCACTTTCCCTCATTACTGTCAAAGCACAAAAGTGCCTCAGCATGGAAAAGGTGTTGCTGTTGTAGCCCAATTCTTTAGCACACAAACACTTCACCTTGGATTAACAGAAGTGACAGTGAAAAATTTAGCACGTTGCATAACAAATATAAACCACATGTAGTAATGCTACTCTCTACCTCATTGGGAGAGATCAGTTCAAAATGATCCCACACAGAGGTAAACTTTCATCAAAATAAGCAGCAGTACAATAAAATTACTCTTTATCAAAACACTAAAGACTCAGGAACTGACAGTGAATGATGTTTGGTGTATTTCTATATATCGTACTAGTCAGCTGTTAAACACAGATTTGGGATTTATACGGGGAAGTAGTTTGTAATATTGCAGCTCTCCTCTGGAAAAATACTGAGCTCTACCTGAGTCTCAGTCCTCACATGCAGTGATCACCAATTTTTATAAAGAGCATATTGATTCTCCTTCATCCTCCTCACATTGATCTGAATTGCCTCAGTGTTTTCAGAGATAAACAACTGACTACTTTGGCAATTGGGTCAGAATACTTAAATCCAGAGAAAGAGAGCTGTGGTGCCAGAGAGCTGTGGCTTGGGTGTGGATCGGAGAGTGGGAGGAGCATGTGAGATTTAAATTATTAATGGTGCCTCGGATAGAGGAAGATAACAACGGTGGGGGGGGACAGGGTCAGGAAGAGGGAGAAGCAGAAGAAAGGATGGAAGTTTGTTGGTTTAGAAGGAAATCATTCAGATAAAGGTGGTGCAGTCTGGATAAAGACTGTCAGAGAAGAATTTGAAATAAACTTGAAAGTCAGGAAGGAGGGTGAGGAGGTGCAGTTAAGCCTGATAACTTTGTCAAGAGAACTGAAAAAGAAGTTTGGAGAGGAAGTCTGCTGATAGCAGAGCAGAAAAAAACCTTTTTTTTTCCCCAAGATGCACCCTGCCAATTATAATAATGAATAAATAAAATAAAAATATGTTCGGTCCACTTTGGAGCAACAGCGAGACATTTGTTCACCTTAATTCCTTCTGGCCACCAGACTTCAATACTTTTTCACAGTTTAGAGGCAGTTTGGATGATATTCAAATATGGTCATGAACAACAAATATCAGAATAACAGAAATATCAAAATAACTGTTTTGTTGTAGGATGAGTGAAATGAGATAAATGCAGTAACTTCTACTAATGCTTTTGTCTCCTAAGCTCAGACAGTCAAAGCAAATAAGGGGGGATTCCTATCTGGAAGAGCTAATATACTGTATGGTTAACAGGCACAGGCTCATTTACAGTTTTTAATGAATGACATGGGAAGCTAGCAAAACAGCTGTGTTTTCATTACTCTGTAATTAGTCGAGTAGTTACACAAAACTACTCAGTGTGATTTAAACATTTGGAAAAACAGGCAACCTTAATTTAAAAATACATCACTGGTATTTGAAGAGAAGGCAATCATTCACTTCCACTGAGTTATCAGAATTTTAGACTTTCCAATCTGATGTGAAAATTCAAGCTATAGTAAAGGTGTGTTTGCAAATCCAGTAGCTGTAGCATAAAATATAATCTAGCTAGTCAACTTTTTTAGCAATACAGCCATGACTTTTGACTGCTTTTATATATTCTGTATAGTTAAGCCAGTTGTGTTATAAATAATATCAGAAATGCATGCTTCTGCAATATTGTAATGGCTCTTGCATGTTCTATGGTGAATGTGTTGAGTCTCACGTGAAATAAAAAGTAAAGCAAACTGCCTGCGTAAAAACTGTGGCATGAAAATTTTAACACACATTTTCTTGTTTCTCCTTTTTTAGCTCATGTGATTAATACTGTTTCATGCTCTTTACAGCTCTCCAGGTGATTGGTGGAAGTGTGACGGTGTTTCAGGGAGGAACTGCTATCTTACCATGCGAACTCCGTGATTCAAGTGATGACTTGACCCAGATTACCTGGCAGAGGAGGACTAGAGAGAACCCTCAAAATAAAAATTTTATTACTATCCAATCTGGAAATATACCATTGTTTGTGAATGGTCATGACGATCGATTTAAGTATATTGGGAATTTTAAGAAGAAAAATGGAACTCTCCAGTTATCCAGTGTTTCCCTGATGGATGAAGGCAGCTACACGTGCATCTTCACCTTGTTTCCCAGTGGAAATCAGAAGACTGAGATTCCTCTCATCTTGTTTGGTATAAAAAATATTTAATATATTCTGAGTGTTTTTGTGTCACAGACACACTGTTCATTTAACCTTCCTCCTTGTATTCTGACTAATTTGTGTTTTGTAACTCTCCAAGTGCCTCCTTTCACAAGCCTGAAAGACAGCCTTCTCACTTTGGGTACAGAAGAGGTTTTATTTGCTACCTGCACGGCTGCTGGCTCGAGGCCTCCTGCAGAGGTGAGGTGGCTCACTGATGCTTTGGCAGAAAAAGTGAGGACGACAACAAACTCCATCCATCATGACAATGGTACAACTACGACAGTCAGCTCTCTGTTTGGCGTACCTACAAGAGAGCTCAATGGTCACCTGATTCAGTGTGTCATCAGCGGTGACTCCCTGTCAGAAGAAGAAACCCGGCACTTCACATTACAGGTTCACTGTGGGTATCAGCTGCTCATATAGTTTATGATTTGTCTTCTTTTGTGTTACTGTCTATTATTTAATCAAATGAAAAGATACAAAAACAAGCACGCCCAGTATTTACCTCAGCTGCAAAGTGATTATTCAATTCAATTCAGTTTTATTATATATTTTGTGTGTGTGTGTGTGTGTGTCGTCTTATATGTATTGGAACTTTCCTTTTCTCCCCTGAAAGGCTTTGCCTTTCCCAGGCCACAGTTGTAAATAAGAACATGTTCTTAATCTGTCTGCCTGGTTAAATAAAGGTTTAAATAAAAATAAATAAATAAATATAGCACCAAATCACAACAGTCACCTCAAGCCGCTTTTTATTGTAAGTTAACGACCCTACAATAATTGCAGAGAAAACGCAAAAGTCAAAACAACCCCCTATGAACAAGCACTTGGCGACAGTCACTAGAAAACACTCCCTTTTAACAGGAAGAAACCTTCAGCCGAACCAGGCTCAAGTCGGATCAGCCATGTCCCGCAATGGGTTGGAGCTAAGGAAAGTGAGACAGGACAAAAGATGCCCTGTGTAAGAGAGCCAGAGAATAACAACTAATGATTAAATGCAGAGTGGGGTATAAACAGTGTAAAAAGAGGTGAATGGAAAATAAATACTTAGTGCATCATGGGAACCCCCCAGCAGCCTAGGCCAATTGCAGCATAAATAAGGGATGGTTCAAGGTCACCTGACCCAGCCCTAACTATAAGCTTTATCAAAAAGGAAAGTTTTAAGTTTAATCTTAAAAAATAGAGAGGGTGCCTGTCTGCCGAATCCAAATAGGGAGCTGGTTCCACAGAAGAGGGGCCTGAAAGATGAAGGCTCTGCCTCCCAGTCTATTCTTAAGTATCCTAGGAACCACAGTCAGCAGTCTGAGAGAGAAGTGCTCTACCAGGGTGATATGAGGTCTTTAGATAAGATGGGGGCTGATTATTCAAGATCTTGTATGTGAGAAGAAGAAAGAGAAGAATTTTCTCTTCTTCATCATGTTTCTAATTTTTAGAAATATTGTGCAAATGCAAAAAAGCAATCCTACATGTTTAATATGTGCAATGAAGGACATATCCTGGTCAAAAATGACTCCAAGATTTCTTACAGTGTTGCTGGAGGCCAAAGTAATGCCATCCAGAGTAAGTATCTGGATTGACACCATGTTTTAAGATTTTTGGGGCTGAGTACAAAAACTTTAGTTTTCTTTGAATTTAGAAGCTTGAAATTAGAGACTATCCAAGCCTTTATGTCTTTAAGACATTCCTGCAGTTTAACTAATTGATGTGTGTCATCTGGTTTCATGGATAGATAAAGCTGGGTATTATCTGCATAACAATGAAAATTTTTGCAATGTTTTCTAATAATACTGCCTAAGGGAAGTGTCTATAATGTAAATAAAATTGGTCCTTGCACAGAACCCTGTGGAACTCCATAATTAATGTTAGTGTGTGAAGACGACTCCCCATTTACATGAACAAATTGGAGTCTGTTAGATAAATATGATTCAAACCACTGCAACCCAGTAACTTTAATAGCTATAGCATGCTCTAATCTCTGTAATAAAATGTTATGGTCAACAGTATCAAAAGCTGCACTGAGGTTCAAGAAGACAAGCACAGAGATGAGTCCACTGTCAGAGGCCATGAGAAGTTCATTTGTAACCTTCACTAATGCTGTTTCTGTACTGTGATGAATCCCAAAACCTGACTGAAACTCTTCAAATAAACCATTTCTCCACAGATGATCAGTTAGCTGTTTTACAACTATTCTTTCAAGGATTTTTGAGAGAAAAGAAAGGTTGGAGATTGGCCTATAATTAGCTAAGACAGCTGGGTCAAGTGATGGCTTTTTAAGAAATGGTTTAATTACTGCCACCTACTGTAAAAAGTCTGTGGTACATAGCCAGCTAATAAAGATGGATTGATCATATTTAATATTGAAGCATCAATTAATTGAAAAGACTTATTGTGAGCAGTCTAATAGGAATAGGGATCTAACAAACGTGTTGATGGTTTGGAGGATGTAACTATTGAAGTTAACTCCGAAAGATCAACTGGAGCGAAAGAGTCTAAACAAATACCAGCAGTGCTGAAAGCAGCCGAACATGAAGATAAATCTCTGGAGATGGTTTTGAATAATTTTTCTCTAATGTCTAAAATTTTACTCGTAAAGAAATTCATGAAGTCATTACTAGTTAAAGTGAAAGGAATACTCGGCTCTACAGAGCTCTGACTCTTTGTCAGCCTGGCTACAGTGCTGAAAAGAAACCTGGGGTCGTTCTTATTTTCTTCAATTAATGATGAATAGCAAGATGTCCTAGCTTTATGGAGGGCTCTTTTATAGAGCAACAAACTCTTTTTCCAGGCTAAATGAGCATCTTCTACTTTAGTGAGACGCCATTCCCTCTCCAGCTTACGGGTTATCTGCTTTAAGCTACGTGTTTGTGAATTATACCACGGAGTCAGGCACTTCTGATTTGAGGCTTTCCTTTCAGAGGAGCCACAGTATCCAAAGTCATACGCAGTGCAGGATGTAAAACTATTGATGAGATAATCTACCTCACTGGTAGCAGAGTTTAGGTAGCTGCTCTGCACTGTGTTGGCACATGGCACTGAAGAGCATAATAATGAAGGAATTATGATCCTTAAACTTAGTTACAGCACTTTCAGAAAGACTTATACTGTAATAAAACTTATTCCCCACTGCTGTGTAATCCATTAAAGTAAATGTAAATGTTATTAAGAAATGATCAGACAGGAGGGGGCTTTCAGGGAATACTGTTAGGTTCAATTAAATTAATTTCAGTTTCTATGCCATATGTCAGGACAAGATCCAGAGTATGATTAAAGTGGTGGGTGGACTCCTTTACATTTTGAGAGAAGCCAATTGAATCTAATAATAGATTAAATGCAAACGTTGAGGCTGTCATTATCAGCATCTACATGGATGTTAAAATCACCCACTATAATTATTTTATCTGAACTGAGCACTAAATCAGATAAAAAGTTTGAGAAATCAGACAGAAACTCTGAGTAAGGACCAGGTGGATGATAGATAATAACAAGTAAAACTGGTTTTTGAATTTTCTGATTAGGGTGGACAAGGCTAGGAGTCAGAGTTTCAAAAGTATTAAAACTTTGACTGGGCCTTTAATTAATAAGCTGGAGTGGAAGAACTGAACTGAAGTCAGTAAGAATCTCTTAAGGCAGTGACGACCTTCAATGAAGGACTGCCATGAAAGGATGATAGCTAGTCTCAATATCAACAGAGACCAGCTTTGAAAAATCTAAACAATCTCCTGTGAAACAGAATGCTGTTTGTCTAATAAATAAAATGTCTAAATAAATGTCTAATAAATAAAATGTATACATCTCACTTCAGGATTAACACAGTTCTCTATTTTTTGCAGTTTCTCCCACAGAAGTGAACATCAGAGCGATTTCAGAGGACTCATTTGGCTGCGTGTCAGAAGCCAACCCAGAGCCCAATTTTACCTGGAGCAGGTAAAGTACTTTGAATGATAGTTTTGTTTGAAACAGCTCATTGCTTCTTTTTGATTGTTTTAATTACACAGTGTTGAAACACATGAGCCACACCTTCCATGTTTGAATTGTTCTCTGACAAAAACGCCCTGAGAGAAATAGAGGTATAGAATTTATAGTTATATTACTTGAGGTACACACAGTGTTTTGGTTGTAATGCGTTTCGAAGTAAGGCAATACTGTAATAAAAAAGATCATGCTGGAAATCTTTACTGATATTGACCGGGTAATGTGTTAGGAATGAAAGGTTGCCATGAAAGGATGGAAATTATATGATCAGCCTACAGAGGGTTGAATTAAAAGACACCTGATGCAGGTGCAGTCAGCAAGCAGATTATGGATAAATTTCATTGAAGCAGCTCAAAATGGTACTAAGTACCCCACCCCCCACCCCCATGCCTAATGAGACAATGGTGGGTGTCTGAGGTACAACCGCAGGGGTTCCAGTTATTTGATATATAACTGGAACTCCTGTACAGGCTATCTACAGGCTGTTTATCAACATAAGCAAAGCTACTGGCCAAAAAAAGAAAGCACATAGAAACATTGGAATTCATTTTTTGGCACAACCCCAAGTGTGTGACCAACCGGGCGGGTTGTTGGCTGTACAGAGAAGCAGGAGAACCATAGCTGCTTCATTTCTAAAACTAATAAAACCCCTAAAATTGACCTTAAATACTTGTTTTGTTAAACCTTAATATTAAAAAAATACAAAAGTAGAACTTCTTCAAGAATTTATATCTTGTGCATTACTGCTATCGTTGCAGGATGGGGTGAAAATGACCCCTCCTGGCATTTCTGCAGAGTTTGGAATTCTGGCATATTCCAGCGCTTTTTGTTCTCAATAATTTTTAATTCTCATTAGTTTGTACAGTACACCCAGCCAACAAAAAGAACATCTTCTTAGGTAAATTAACACCTCAACTCGTTCATTTCAATATAGTGTTTATACTCTGTCCCTTTCACATTTGGCTCTCTTTAGACACTGTACAAGTCTTTGTGGTGAGCTAGCAGCCCCAGTCCATCTCTCCATCTCCTGCTCCGCTCCCCCCTCACTTATGAATAAGAGCCCAAGCTAAATAAATTGGTGCAGCAACTCATCCCTGACCTGGAATGTGGTTTCCTATTCTTTTCTGGCTGAGAACCATGGCATCAGACTTGCAGGTGGTAATTTTTCTTCCCACTGCTTCACACTCAACTGCCAAACATTCCACTGCTGACTGGAGGCCACCACCCGATGAAGCCAGCAGGACCATATCATCCAGAAAAAGCAGAGATGTGATCCTAAAGATTCCACAGTGGAGATCTTCTGTCACCTTGATACTCCCAGAAATTCTGTTGATTAAAAACTAGGGGGAAAATTTTTTGTGACAAAGGGCAGCCCTGATAAAGTCCCCCACTGAGAATGGATCCAACTTATTACAAAAAAAACTTATTGCAAAAATGGACTAAGCTCTTACTGTGGTTGTCCAGGGACCAAATGGTCTGTAACAATGGAATAGTACCTCATATTCCTGGAGCAAGCCAGTGTTCTCAGTGCCCAGGTCTCCAGGGTCTTTCTCTGTCTACCTCTGGCTTCTGGGAAGAGTTGTTGCGACTTTCCGGCCTCATTATTAAGTACGTTTTGAGACAAAGACACAGACATTCACACTCTCTAACTCATTCCCTACTTGACTATGAAATGTAAAACTACTAGTGACCTTCATTATCAGGTACACTTTCAAAGAGGATCAGTTTGTCATAATGGATGATGGTGTCAGGCAGAGTTGGACCCAGAATGCAGGACGCCGTGGGCAGAAGATATCTTTGATGGGGTACTTATTGTGTTACAAAAACAACAGAACCACAATCCACATGAAGGCTAAACCCAGAGCATAATCCATAAATAAGGCGAATACTGGAAACAGGAACACACACACACACACACACTCCACCATGATGTTAAAAATGTTTGTGTGGATTTCTGGTAAAAAACAAAAAACAAAAAAACAAGTATTTTTATTTCATGAATATTAAAACATGATGATGGAACCACATCTGATTACCAAAGCATCATTTAAACAAATAACTTCTCATAGTCGAGCTTTCTATTAAACTCCATTTTGCAGGCCTACTTCTCACCTAACCCTGGGTTGTTGAGTCATGTTACTCATGACACTAACAATGATGATGCATGGTGTGACAGAGGGCTGAGTCAGGCAGAAAGAACTTTAATCAGAAGTGTGGAAGTGGAGTCATAATTACTACTGTCGCAAAATTCAGACAAGAAGATGAGAGTGCAGAAGAGGATATCCAAGCTTTTGAGGAGCCTGAGAAGTGCCAAAAGGACAACACCCAAATTCCATTATGTTGACAATGTTGACAACTTCAGAGCTCTACCTTACATAAAGTGTTATGTAAGGTAGAGCTCTGAAGTTGTCAACTGCCATACAAGTCACCAACCAGTGATGGTAATCATCTCTCGATGGCTGTTTAAGAGAGATATTAAGTTCCAGAGGGCTTTATTCTTATCCCACTTATCAGAAGCATCAAGATCATAGCCATGATTAGGAAGCGGTAAATTTGAATCTAAGTTTATTTGAGTCATGCAGTGAACACATGCTAAGAAAAAATTCCGTTCCCAAATTGTTATCAGTTTGAATGCAGCATTCAAGGATCACCTTTGTCCTGTTTTCATGTTTATTGCTAAAAATAAATTCAGTATGGTTGGAACTGAATTGATAAAGACAGGAGACACACAGTTTAATAAACTATAATATAAATATCCTTTTAATATAAATCAAAAGGATAAAAGAAGAAATAAAAGGTGTTTGCGTGCATGTGTCAGTTCAACTGAAAAGATCCTTATTTTCCCTTCTAGATAATACCTAAAAACTCCAGGATCCTACATTAATCATTACTTCTTATTACGAATGTTAGGTGCGATCACATCATCTCTGCACAGGCTCCTCAAAAGCTGATGCACTACATTGCCCAAAGTGTGTGTGTGTGTGTATGTATGTATGTATATATATATATATATATATATATATATATATATATATATATATATATATATATATATATATATATATATATATATATATATATATATATATATATATATATATATATATATATATATATATATATGTACTGTATATATATGTATACTGTATATATATATATACTGTATATATATTGTATATATGAATGTTTGAGTTGGTCAACTTGATAAACAAAATGAAAAAATTCACATGGGAAAAAAGAGTAAAATCCAGAAACGCCCATCAATACAGAAAGCACTTAAGAGAAAGTCAACATACAACAAATAGGTTAACAGACAGGACTGCACATGAGAGTGATTGAGGAAAGAGGAAACAGGAGGGAAATTATTCACAGTTGAATGCAATCAGGGAATGTGACAAACAGGAAGTAAAACAAGAAAAGGTACAAGAGGCACCCAGTAACAAGATACACCCTTTTCCTTCTGGCTCTTTCCTTTAGGGGTTGACACAGTGGATCATCTGCTTCCATCACACCTTATCCCTAGCATCCTCCTCTCTCACAACACCCCTACATCCATAAACCTTCTCTGTGATCTTCCCCTTTTCCTCCTTCCTGGCATATCCATAGTCAGCATCCTTCATCCAGTGTATCCACTGTGCACATGTCCAAACCATCTCAGCCTTGCCTCTCAAACTTTGTCAACATTTCCACAGCAGTTTCAGTACAACTGCAAAATACAGCAGCATAAAAGAGAAATCAATAAAAGAAACAGAATTTGTGTAAATGTGTTTCTGTAATACTTCATAAATATCTTCAGCCTTTAAGCTCCATCTCTTGATTATTTTAAAGTTAGTAACAAATGCATTACCACGTTCAGAATGGGAATACAAAGGGAACTAGATTGCCTATAATCAACAAAAGCTAAACAAAATTACAAAACTCATAAGCACAAGGGAACATAAGGTCAAACTACTAACAGAAGTCGGTAAAGTTTGAACATAAATCCTTTCTCAAAACCAAAAACAAATTGTAACTCCACAAACTCAAAACCATGGGTCACGTTTTTCTGCCCTCTCTGTACATTTTATGTTGAGTCTTGTTCATGTTTTTCCAGATCGGGCAGGTCTCTGCCGCAGTCTGCTGTCAAAGTAAAGGGTGCAACGCTTCAACTGCTGAGTCTGTCCTCTGACTTAAATGGCCTCTATCAGTGTGAAGCATCTAATGCATATGGAAGTAAACACGCTCAGCTCTATGTGCATGTGGCATCAGGTGAGGCCAGCTTGGATTTATTTAGCTGTGCAGTTTGTTACATTGTTTTTTTTGCAAGGATGACTAAAGCTCCACCCAGTGCACATAATATTCAAGTCAGTTCCACTAACTGAACCTGCCTACCTGTCCCAGCTTGTTTCAGATTCTTTTCATGATCACATCAAGTTTGAGTCATTCACTTTTGTGTCTCAGCTCTTGTCAGTACAAGAGAAACTTTGAATGTGTTGGGTACATGGTATTTGAATACTATCAGTCACCTAAATGTGAAATTTAAAACTAAATGCCAGGAAAGAACAATACATCATCTCATTCTCATTATATTCTTCATTCTTGTTTTCCTGTAGGATCTTGCTCTGCTGGTTGGGTCTTGTTTGGTCTTTTGCTTTTCCTGAATGTTGTTGGGGCTGCAGTATGGTACTTTTATAAACCTGGATGCTTTCAAAGGTACTTGACACCTGGAGGCTTTTGGTAAGTACAAATAAACAATCAAATGCAATTGAAGTGCATTCTCTCTGGTTTAATTCAAGATCTTGGACAATAATATTTCTTTTTTTTTTTATACACACAGTTCTCAGTTGTCCTCTTAAATGTAGAGGGGCTCAAATATAACTGAATAATTCCCTCAAAAACTGTTATAGAGCAGCAAGGGCTGTGCCATAAATTAAGCAGGTAAAAGTTGTGTGGCATTTGCAACCTGAAAGCAGTTTCTGTAAAGTCATACGTACATATGGTGCAGAATCAAAACAGAGGGAGGAGCGGGTATATTAGGACTGGCTAAATCAACAATTTTGGTCTGTAATAGCTTGATAACAGAAAGGCCAGATTAGACTTCATCTTAAAAAAAAAGGAGGGCATTTCAGCTCTGGAACAGCTTTCTTTGTACAGATAAAATCTGCACCAAAATAAAAGTATAGAAACACTGAATAGCTCATAGTTTTTCAATCTGATGCTCTGCATCACTCGTGTTTATTTGTGATTTCACAATACTTGGTGTATACCATTCATCCAAATACAGTAGTTGAGTGGTCAGTGCCTCACAGTACAGATGGATAATGATTCAAAATACACTGCAAAAGAAACCCGGGAGTTTTGGGGATATTCCTCCACCTCATCAGTCACCTGATCTCACCCCGACTGAGCTGCATCTTAGCTGCTGAAGGCAAAAGTAAAGGCAGAAAGAGCCGTGAACAAGAAATAACTGAAGACACCTGCACTCACTAAGGAGGAAACTCTTCTTTGGGTGATGTCCAAGAGTTCACTCATTGCCCAATAAAATATTCAAATTGGATAGCCTGTTTCTGATTATGTTTATTTGTGTGGTTATATTTCACACACAGGTATTGTTGTTCAAAGCGTTGAATTTAAACTCAGAGTCTGCATTTTGAATTGATTTTATTTTTATTTCAAATCTATTGTGGTTGTGTATGAAGGAAAAATTGTGCTGCCATCCAAGCAAAACAATTTTTCGTAAGCACAATTAACTCTTTGGACTTTGTCATTCTTTTGTATTTTTTCCAAAAAGGCAGCATTCCAATCCAGCACCAGTAGGATGCAGTAATGGCATTAATGGCAAAACAAATGAAAAACACCAGGAAGAGGTAGAGGTCTTGTAACTGTTAATTTGTGTGCTCTCTTTCATTCACCTCAAAGTTGAATAGGCCCACAATATATGTTTAGTTTAAGGTCAAAGTCTGTGAATTGCCATTACTGGAGATATATTTTGGTTATTAAATCTGCTTTTCTTGAAAGACCTGAGCAGCTCAGCAGTAAAATGAACCTTTTTCCTTATTATTGTGTTGAACTGTGTAAAATCTGCAGATACTCTGTCTTTGCAGATTCAGTTGAAATAAAATACAGTTTTAAACTAATTTTTGAATTTTCTGCCTCAGGAATCTCTGGCATCTGTGGAAACAAAAGACTCCACCAATGAGTAACTCCAGACTTAGGGGTAACTGGTTAATGAACAGATGATCGTATTGTTTGGTGGATCAAAGTATGACAGTACTGCTGTATTCATTCACCAGAGGGAAAGATCACCACACTACAGTTCACATGTCAAGTTTGTGGCTTGTATCATCTGTTAATGACTGTGGGGCTTGGGCATTAAACTTTGTTTGACATTTCGGCATCCCAGAAAAAGAACCACACGACAAAAAAATACACCCGTTTTTCATGTACCATACACCTGTGTCTCCAATGTGTGAAGACTTTTTTGTGTGTGTGTGTGTGTGTGTGTGTGTGTGTGTGTGTGTATGTGTGTGAGCTTTTTTTAAAGTATTAACTCATTAAAACATACCCTTTGCACTGTATTTTTTTTTTTTAAACTGATGGTGGTATGATTTTTTATGACGTTGCTGATGTGTTTTTGTTTTCACTTAAAAAAATTGTAATTTAAAAAAATGAGATACACAGACTCACGCTTTATAACACATCTGAGTTGTCTTATCTTGTGGATGGAAACTTTACGGTGTTTCCAAATACAAAAACACCATAAAAATAATTAAACTTAATTTTATGTGGTTCATTCACCTGTTTTTGATTAATGTGTGGCAATGTCAAAAACTTGCCAGTATGATTTCAGTGTAGGACACGAAATGTTTTTGTTACAACTGTCTCAGTGGTTTCAAATGATGGGACAGTGATTGTGTTCATGGATACTGGGGTGATGGTAAAATAATACTATTTCCATTGTGCTTAGACTCAGTCCTTTTCTCTGTTTGGAAATACCCACTCTAGCTTTTGAGAAAACCCTTTCACATGGTGCTGAGAAGGAAGGGTCCACAACTATCCCACAGCAACCCTATACATATCTCTGCCTATGATACCCATAGATGAGGTGTGGCTCTTCTACCCCAGCTGCAAATCCTTCACCTTGGAATGAAAAAAAAACATGTGAGTAGTATATTAGTAACACATCTCATTATTTACAGGCATATTAGGTAATACCTTACAAGGAGAGATCAACTCAAAATACAAGTGAAACTAGGTCACAAGCAAACTGGCGAAACTTCATTACAGAAACTAACACACAAATTCTGCTTGTTTTTGTGAATCACATTAAACACTCGAACAACTGCCTGAAGCAGCGATGCTTTAGACATTACTTGTCCTTACTGAAGCAAGCCACAATAAAAAAATAAAATACTTCCTGGATTTCTCAGCACACACTCCAAAGCCTCGGCATAGTAGTCCAGTTTTCAGCTCT